>JAVRMC010008483.1:728-18640 GCA_032274545.1 Agave americana | reverse complement strand
AAAATAAGCTTCACCAGAACTTGATGGTGGGGCCATCCCAGGAATGATCCGTGCAATCCATCTTGATCTACATACCTCAAGTAGTCCAAGAATGAGAGATCAAATGGTATTAAAGCTTTTCATCCATCAATGAGGTGGTTTAGTAAGTTTATAATCTCATACGAAAATGATACTATTTGATGCATGACCAAAAGGATTTTGACACTTTTATTTTGAGGCAATTTATTAAATCCAATTTTGGCCCACCTTGATGGAGCTTCTTTTCAGACTGATTCCTAAAGGATCAAGTTCAATGCACATGCACACAAATACACAAGAATCACACACACATGTATACATTGCAAATCACAAGAAATTATATGTAATGTTTACCCTATTTCTTTTAAACCAAAATTAGATCTATAATACTTACCTCGTCAACAGCATTGTCAAGAAGTTCCGCTATAGCTGCATAAAAAGTGAATAACAAAGATAAACAACTTTTAACAGGACATGACATATTCATATAATAATAAAAGAAGTTTATGAAATATTCAATAAGCACTGCAAAGAGAGAGAGAAGATCCTGGATAGTTAAGTAACCGCGCAAAAATGTCAAAAATTGGTAACTCAATGAATTATTATAGAGAAATAAACAGTTTCGTGAATTAGAAAACTAATATAACCAATAAAAGTATAATATAATACACAAAACAATATGATGGGAGCAATCAAATACATAAAACTAGCATGTTGCTTATGCTTCTTCCTAAGTATGTTTGTCTATTTCCAAGATCCGTATGAGCAATCTAATATGAAAATTGAAAAGAAGGTTACTAATTCCCAGAGTTTAATTGTAAAATACATAAGAACCCCTTCTTTAGATTCAATAATTGCCACCTGCCAAGAACAACACAATTCTCATTTTAATATAGTTTGCACCGTCAAGGTTAGGACGCACAACAAGACAAATGATTCAATGACGGCCTCATATTCTCCAAGAATTCTAACATATTGCTGAGATGCAACAGCGTACATCAAATTTATTAAGCTCAACTTGCATTACATCTGGGTTGAGCTAAAATCAGTTGTTTGTCTTTCAGTTTTTCTGAACAAGAACGACACAGTATAAAATATCAACATGCATAATATACATACTAGCTTATAAAGGACATTTACCATAAGCATACCAAAATAATCCAATCAAGAAAAATTAGAACCATGTTTTCTTCAATTTTAGGCTTTACAGATGTACCAATTACATTGCCAATGGCATATCGATCTCAATTACCACATCTGCAACCCTTCTTCTTCTTCTCTTTTTCACGTATTTTCCTAAGCCACCCCTGTAACTTCTTCTACCAACATCTGCTCTTCAATCATGGAACTCTTACCTGCCTTTTTTCTTCTTCAAAGAGCTTTTTTGCTGAAAACATCTGAAACAACCTGCTTTAATCTACTTATCTAAGAGTATCCAAGTATTGTCCAATGTCTCTTAGACGAGAACTTTTCTTCCATGTTAGAGGTCAAGAAAGGAGAAACTTGGATGTAAGAAAGAACGGAGATGATTCAGTTAATAGTAGTGATACATAGACCATCGGTCCATGGATCATGGATCAATCATTGGTGTCCACCAGCATAGACAATGACATGGGACACGGATACAGCACGAATGCACGAAACAGACATGACGAGGTGACAAACTGTTATATAGAATACGCTGACAGCAAAATTTGACCATATCGTGTGTGTTTATGCATTACATAGTGCAAAAAAAAAAAAAAAATCCTTAGTGAGTTAAAGGACAACAATTAAGTAGTTTATATTCATAGTTCTAATTAAGTAGTTAAATCAAATAAAGAAATATGGAAATCCAATCATATACCTGACCCAATACAAGGCTTTTTTGCCCCTTACAAATCTGCAAAGTGTTTAGGTTCTATTAGAAGTCCCAGTCATGTTAAAGGGTCTCTTTTTATGTTTATTTGTGACACATGGATCTTCCAAGGTGTCAAACAGTAATTTTTAAAACAATCAAGACGACATGGCTTTAACATGCAATGTTTTTGTTTTTTTTAAATCGAAGCGGCTCCATCATTGTCCAATACATGCAGGCTAAGTGTTGTGCTAGTGTCGCAGACCAATACGGGCTGGACATGGAAGTGTTTTGCTTCCTGGGTGTCCACCAATAATTGGTGGCTAGACGGAGGAATTGTGGATGAGACTTTGTTGCATTTCTTATTCTCCCTTCCTCAGTAGAAAGGGGAGGTCCACGGTCTCTTTAGCGTTTTTGCTTTGTTCAAAGAAAAACCTAATAATGTCCAATGACTTAACATACTAGACGGCTTCAATGACTAAATAGTATAGTTGCCTTCTGGGTATTGATGATCTAGCTATATACTTGATGATGGTGTCCTCACACTATTTCAGTTATAGCGTAGTAGTTTAAGCTAACCCAGATCACCCTAACCTAATGCAGCCAACCAACATGCAGCACGAGGCATATGAAAGGTTTTGCTATAATTTTAGTAGTTTGATGCCCATTGAAAAAACATATGATTGATTAGGTGTTTTAGTCGCATCATCTCAACCTAGATACAGAGTGTTATTTATTGTTAGATCTAATTATATTAAAAAGGACAGTTGTTTGTCTCTCAACAAAATGGAATGGTTACTCTTTAGATATCATCACTAATATGCATGGTTCGAAATATCAAAATCGATCAACATTTTGTGGTATTTGGATTCGGCCATTTTCATCTCAGTGTCAAAAAAAATAAAAAATAGTTTAAAATGTTGAAATTTTTGTTAAGATAATGAGTAACATTTTGATATATTTGAGAATAATTGATGGAATGTTAAACAAATTTCAATATTGTATTTTTGTGACTTCATGTAAATCGTCTTTTAATGGTTTGTTTATGCAATTTTCAAATAGAGTAGGAATTAAATAATAATAATTTTTTGCTATCTCTTCTCCATTTTTATATCATTGAGATTTCTTTTTGTCGTGCAAAGCTGAAGGCAAATAGACTTGATTGAAGTCTCGCTTTTATCCTTAGTCTCACTGTTTGTGAACTAATGTGTCATTGTGAGCAGTCTCGCTTGATTGAAATTGTAATACATGTTGAACGACATTGGTGAATCTTCAACGAGTTTCTTCTAAAGATATTTTATATCAAATAAGAGTTTGATGATATGTTTTCTTCTTAAATATCGAACAGAATGTTTTCTTCTCTCTTGACAATAAAAAATAAAAACTAAAAAGGAACACATGAACTGAATTGTTGATTTTAATGGATATGCTACTACACAAAATTATAAGATCAGAAGAATCACCACACACCATCTTTTCCCTAAAAAAGAGAACCCATAGAAAGAAATTAAGATTCAAAATTTCTAACTATATTTAAAATAAAATAATCAAAAATTATATGCAAGAAGATGAAAAAAAAAATCAAATCCCACGTGACAATAGTAATAAAAAAACAGAAAAAAATTGTGATTAAAAGTTTAAAACATCACCTACCAGTGTGAGAGAGAAACAAATAAAAATTTATAGGGCAAGATGATAACTATATACACACTTGTGCCATTAAAACATAACATCACCGACCTTTTTTTTTTTTTCTTTTTTCCTTTCTTTTTTTCCCACCACCAGGTTTTGTCTCCAAAACCGCATCTCCCCCGGCACCCACCAACACCTATCCTGCTCACCGAGGCCTCTCGACGGATGCAAACTATGTCCTTGCTCACCGAAGCAGGAGTTCGGGACAAGCTTGCTGGTGCAGGAGAGCTTCAGGCACTCGATGACGGTGGTCTTGCCGGCATCGTAGGGGCCCACAATGAGTGTGAGGGGCCGGAAGAAGGTGATCAGGCTTCGATTCCTTCAAAGCTCCGACAGCAGCTTAGTGTGATGCCTCGTATTGGCACGAATCAGACTCGTGTTGACCGATATTAGCCAATACTGACTTGGTATCAGTGATTCCAATCTGATCTTTCTGGTTCCTAGTTAGTATAGCCAATTCAGTCTCGGGGTGGGCCGATTCGAATCAGCCGATTCATATCAGAATAGAAGTATGAATAGAAGTATAAACTTCAACTTATTGCTTTCCTATTACAGGAATCTTAACAAAAATTCTGAGAATACCAGCACATAACATAAACTCGACAAAACAACATGACAAAGAAGGATTATATGAGATGCGTTAAGTTACAAAATCATGAAAAAAATATTGAAGATATAAACAATGGTCAACCTAAACTAAACAGAAATGCATACGAAAGAAAACATGATGATAACAATAGTATATAGTGCAGAACCTCTCAGAAATGCAACAAAAAATGCAGGTCGCCTGGAGAGTAGATAAATAGATAAAGATATTACCTCAGATTTTACAGAAAGGTTCTTTTTAGCTTCAGTTAAGGACATTTCACACTCTTTTACTTTCTCCTCCATCTGCACTTTCTCCATATCTCTGAGTTTCTGTTGTCTCTCAATCTCCGAAGTAAGAAAGTCTACTTGATACTCGAGCTTTCTACAAAGACTCTCGTAATCAAATTCCTCCTTTACCTTTACAATGTTTACTACTTTCATAGCCTGGAAAATAGAGAGACGATGACAAAACAGTCCAGCAAATGTGAACCATATGAGTGATTCAACTTTGTTATGTAATAATTATAATGTTCCTTACATCATGAAACTTCACGAAATCAAAATATTTTAACCTAATAAGAGCAAGATCAAAATAACTAACAGAAAACTATCAACCATTAGACCCAAAATTCCAAACACACCAAGAACCAAATATTATTAAAAACCATCGTCTAGGACTGAAAATGAAATGAAATACCAAAATAGTACCCTCATATCTGAAATATATATTATTCTGGATGTCAGCCCATGACTTTTAGAACATTGGGCATCAGAAAATGAAGGGAAATACTGCTCAATGTTTTTCATCAACAACATGTCGGTTTGAATCAGCATATCGCCCGAATAGCTTTCTTTTCTTTTCTTTTCTTCCCTTTCATGATCAAATCATGAAACATAGTGTAATTCATTTTATTACATAACACGAAAATATCTCCTTTAACACCTTCACATGTATTCTCTCTTTTTTACATAGACAACATTAACGGTCTTACATTTAAGTTAAATTTATAACATTTATGCATATGAGGGGGGTGTCAACTGTCATTTATGTATAAGAGATGTGCGTGTTGCGCGTGTGGCGCTTTCATCCCCTATAATTAACACGATTTATTTCATGTCCCCTGCTATTCGAAACAAGATCCTAACTAGACCCCTAACTGCAATAAACCCAGCATCTGCCATTTAGAACCTTGTTCATCTAACAGAAATTATTGTATAAGAATATCTCAAAAAAAATTATTGTATAAGAAACAAAACATTGGTCAAATCCCATTTAGTTAAGGAATGCGCCAAATATTCTGTTAAAATAAGAAACCAGTGACAGGTTTGAAGACTCCATAGTTTAGCAGCTTGAGCTTGCGGAGAATACACAAAACCATTTGACTAGATAAAACACAAGAACCTTCACATGGATTATTGTTTCAATTAAGAACTTCTTATATCTGAACATTATTGCCAGGAATCTTATAAAATTCCAGTCAGCCTATATAATGCATGATGGAAGACTCATCAAGCAAATGACGTTCACTTGTACATATCTGTGGCATTATACCTAAGACATGATATTCTCAATCGATAAGAACCCAGATGGAGAAAATGACAAATGACAGAATTCTTGTGCACAATGATGTGATCTTTCATGTTGCTCATAATAACAAAACACTCTGCTAGAAATATAAAATAATAAGACATGGAATTTCATAGAACTTCAGGAAGGAAAAGATACAGCTTGCTCAAAAAGACAATATTAATGCTGCCAGGTGAGTCAAAATATGAGCTATTCTTGGCATTCAGAAGCATGGGAGTAATACTGATGTCAAACTCGGACTTAGTTAAGATGTTTCTCTTCAAGCTTGGCTGAATCCTCAAATCATCGGATGATCCTATATACCAACGTTCTTGAAGATGCTATATCAAAGTTATGCACAAACTGCATATTCACTTATTTGGAATGAAAGTTATAGATCAAAAAAGCTAAATAATCCGGTAAGCTACTAAAAGGGTTTATTGCAAAACTATAAAATCTTCACGTATTTTTCACCAAACAGATACTTCTCCAAAATTTACAAATTATTGAGAAGCAATCAAACTAATCATATAAGTGTCTTTTTTATTTTTATTTTTTTGGAGAAAGAACCTTAGGCTTACGTCGCATGTAGGAGGAAGATTACAAAGGAGAAAGGAGCACCTCGAAGAAAGAAGAGGGGCTTCATAGCGGGGAAAAGAGCCCTCATTGGAAGAAAAAAAGTCTGTTAGGGGATAAAGGACTCCCCAAAAGAAGATGATTATTGCCACACTATCCCACTAGGTTCTTCTGTTGCACACATGGATCACAAACGAGTTAGTAGCCTTTGTGTGCCATGAACTCGAGTCCATGGGTAATAAACCTAAATAGTGTTCCCTTATGTTTTAAGTCAAAGATCCTTTCGCGCAGTGCTGATGGGAAGATTCGAACCCACAATCTTCCACAAGGGAAGTGTCATGCCACTTGAGCTAAAGCTCAATTGGGCATGATTCATGAAATAAGAAATATTCATTAAATATTTATTGCATTAATGATTCTCTCAAGATGACCACAATTTAATCACGGTGTTCTCTTAAACATTTCAATAATGATGCTGTTGTTTTATGGCATCTGCTATGCGTAATTCATTACTCATTGGCACGAAATGCATCATTATCTACCCTTCGTAGTATTTCATTATAATAGAATTCTACCATAACTTTAATATGTCATATATTGCCAGATGTTAATCTTATTGAACAACAATTTTGTCTGAACAGTTGCCATACTTGTTCCACATCTGTAAGTTTCGCAGACCCACCCTACAAACCATGTTAAATGGAAAAACAGGCATGCAAAATGATTGCAGCTGACAATTACTAAAATCAAATTTCAAATGTGTATTCTTTATGCCCAAGAAAGCTAGAGAAAATCATAGCTCAAGGGCTCTACAGGCTTAAAGGGAAACTTTTGGCTACAAAAGTGAAAAATTAAACAGCAGAATTAGTCCCTAATTTCTTCCAAGCAAACCATTCCCTTCACATCATCATTCCAAATAAATGGAAAGGTATCCTAAATTCCTGACCAGAAAGAGACCTTATTAGCATGATAAGTTAAGGGAAAGCTAGCAGAGGACAACATGGGACCCATGTTCAGAATTAAGCAAGTGTGCAAGCTCTCAAATAACCTTACAGAAGATAATATGATCAAATGGTTTCTTTCTGAAGTAAATGATACTGACCCTTTGTCCAAACATTATAGTGCTTGCAGTTTCAGAATAGCATCGTGCTGATGGCCCAACCGTTACTATAAGTGATGTTCTTGCAGTTCCTACACCATATAAGGCCAAGAAGAATACATGTATATTTACACTTAACAATAAAGAAATGAGGATACAGAAAGTTTTCTTTAAAAGAAGGCTTTATTAGGATATACTATCTATAACATGGCATATTTTCATTAAGGGTCTGCTTTGGTAGCTTGTAAATGAAAATACATTCAAGTGTCCCATCACAAAGCAGAAAAATTGTCAAACTGGAACTTGCGCTATTAAAAATCATGCATTTACAATTCAAGTTCATTCTATAAAGAATCATGCAATGGCACTGCCAATACATGCTATATGGTTGTCAGATGCACTTGAATGCTGGATCCAAACTTGCAATCTGCTTTAGAGAATTAGGAATATGAAAATATTTCTGTTTTGTTTGTGACATAGCAGTAGAGCAAGGGTTGGATCTACAAAAACAGAGATCTTAGGCTGTTTTAGAGGCAATTTCACTGCTATCTTGCAGAAGAAAAAACAATATTGAAGGTGAAAATGAAGAGGAGATAAAAGCGAGATATAAACAAAGATTCCTTCATCAGAAGAATCAGAGTTTACTTCATCATTGACTACGTTTCGGGATAACTGCCCCCTTACATGTACAGATCAAGGTACTTACCAAGAATTTTAAACTCATTATAAAAAAATAATAATAAAGATTCTCTCAAAAAAAATTAATTAAGATATTGATATATCTAGATAGCTTTCCAGGCTAAAACTTGATCCGATGTGTCACTTTGTCCTATCTACACATCCAAAAGATGCATACCATCAAGGAGGCCCGAATACATCACAAACTCAAAACACTCTTAATCTCACATAATGACCCTTCAATGATATGGTTGCTATCCGATCCACAATAGACAACTATTTAAATCCTAATCAATTTAAGTAACTTGGAGCCTGGTTCGAGTTCCTATTGAATAGAAACTAAATCAAAGATCCTAGCCAAAACCCAGCCCTATTTTCATAAAAAAATAAAAAAAATGAAATATAACCCTTTTTCTCTAAAATATCGTTTGGTTAAGTCCTCTGTAATGCATAAGACAAAGTACCTAGACCTGGTGACTAAATTTTGTTTTTTAGCATATTGGTGAGCTATGAAGCATGGATACGGACACAGGATACGGATATGATACGACACGGATACGACGACAAGGTAAATCTTTCAAATGTAGGATACGGGGACACGGCAATATAACTATATGTATGTGTGTGTCTATATACATATCAAAAACATGTAGTGAGTAAGATGTGTTCTATTAAAAGTAAAATGAAAAACAAAATGAAATCTAAATGATTTACATCCATACCTTCTAACAATGTAACAAGCAAAAAAAATAATCTAAGAATGATACAATTAATATGTCATCTAATTTGTGATGTGTTTAGATTCTATTCACATATTTGCTTATGACGAAAAGACATTCTTTTTCATGTTTATCTAAGCAATATGTGATTTTTTAGGTATCAAAAACATGGTCATTAGATTTTATTTAAAGCCGACACGGCATTGGACACGGCGCCGACACACGCGTTTATTGTTTTTTTAAAATCTAATACAGCTTCGGAGTGTTTGATACGTGTCAGGCAAGTGCCTTACAAGTGTCTATGTCCAACATGGGCCCGATACGGACACGGCACCCACTTTGAAGTGCCAGTGCTTCATAGTTAGTGAGTGAACAAATTATCAAGTATCTAACTTTGATATTCAGATAAATTCTATTTTTGATTAAAAAGTGTCTAACTTTTGCCTACTATTTTAAAAATTAACTGATCAGATCAATCCAAAATGCAAGTCAAGTCATTATTACAACTAAACTACTAGTGTCCAATCTTTCCAGAATTTTCATTATCCTATAATAAATTTTAATCCAAATAAGCTATTCTATTAATTGCCTTTTCTGGTAAAACTAAAGTTATCACATACTCACTAATCAGGCATGATTATCTAGTTACAAAAAGTTGGCTGGTTCCACACCGATAAGCAGGATAGTGTCCCTTCGTTA
The DNA here is from genome assembly GCA_032274545.1 of Agave americana. NCBI lineage: Eukaryota > Viridiplantae > Streptophyta > Magnoliopsida > Asparagales > Asparagaceae > Agave > Agave americana. Next base: position 9,167 of record JAVRMC010008483.1, on the reverse strand, counting down.
TACAGTATTTTAAACTTACTAAACAATGGAAACATGAACTGTTTGTACAAGTTAATTAATAATTATAGTGTTCTCTTACAAAGATGTAGAGCTTATTAGTTCAGAACTAATCTTTCCATTGCTCTAACCATATATTACTATATTTTGATAAAAGATTTTAGCACAAATCAAATATTCAGAAAAATGATATTAGACTTGATTTCAGATTTGTTGAACATGCCTGAGCAAAGGAAAGAGAGATATAAAAGCAAGGGAATGTAGGAGGCCTTCGGAGTCCAGCTAACACTAAGAGTCCAAATATCAAGGTTGGAATATGCACCCCTTTAACTGAATTGTATTTAACAGCTCTTGATAATTTAAGATTACATATATAAGCTGACTTCCAAAAAGCACAGGGAGCCAAAGGTCATTTTTTTCTTAAATGTCATGATTTTCTAATTACACTAAACCAAAGAGCTCAAAGAGTTTAAAATCTTAGAATGAATACAGACAAGCAACCAAAAAGTACACCTCCTTTAGCATTCTAAAAACCATTAGATGAGCAAGCTAGAAAGAAGCAAAAGTGTTGCACAAGAAATAAAGAACAAGATGAACAAATGAGTCAAGATAGATGATTTGGTTCCAGGACTTGAAACTTAAGTGGTGATAAACTCCTACTGAATAAAACAGAAGGCAATACAATTAAATTATTACAACTACGCCAATTATAAGGCCTTAAGAAATATTGAGAAAGAAAACAATAAGAATTCAAATCAGATGGCAGAGGATAGAAAAGAAACCTCCAAATGAGTCGCGAAGCAGCCTAGTGAGCTTGGAATCTCTTGTCGGTATATGAGGACTGTTTTCAGCTAATGCATTAATACATTTTCCAAGTGAAGTAAGTGACAGGTTTATGAATTTCGCCTCTTCAAGCATGTGACCCTCACTACCTTCAAAGTAGAAGTTTATTTTGGTGAAATGAAGTGATTATAAGAAAAAGGAAATGATAAATGCATACACAATCAGCATTTAAAAGGATCAAAATCAACAAACAATGTTTTCAATATCCTGAAGGAAATGATATCACAAGAGAGAGCAGTATCCATCAACAGTTCAAGAACAGAATCATTTTACCATAGGAAGAAATTAATGGACAATTTATAAACATGAGCAGGGTTGTATGACAAATTGTTGCCTATGATTCCATAATTAAATATGTCTAAACCTCTAAATTCTGCTTGGAGCTTGCATTCAAATTATCCTTCTTGTTCGTCATCTTCTAAATGTCATCAAAGGAATGTTTAGACCTATCCTTGAAAAAGAAGTGCTTAACTCTGAAGATTATGTGCCACTGCATCATATGCATCTCTAGAAGGCTTTCAATGCAAGAAACTGTTGGGCTTCAAAAACTGTGCACGCTGGTGCCAGTGCACTTCACTGTTCAGGGCCATAGATTGAATACTATGAGCACTCATGACCATAGGTCCTATACAATGATCATTCATCTCCTTGATATTAAATCTTGGCCTCTCCTAGGACCCCAGGATATACGTACAAGACCTGTGTCCAATGGAAGTCTTTTCCTACTCAAGTGGACATTATATAGGAACATTGTGTCCATGATCAACCTACACTCTGGTTTGGAACTCACAATGTGACTGCAAAGTGAAAAGCTACATATAGACATTAATCAGTCGAACTATGCGAAGAAAACTTCTGAACCTACCCAGGAAAATTTTTTTTAAAAAATGAGATTTTTTTTTTTTAAATTCAAGCACATTTGACCTTCGAGACCACAAGAAAGAATAATCAATGGCGTAGCATCATAATCATAGAGGAGAAGCCAGCCAGCCAACCTGGCTACACACACAGATAACCTCCACATGTATGATGATATAAACCATAAGCAACATCATGTGGCATGCCTTCATGCCTGAGATATCACAAACTCTCAAGAAGGCCGGCCTTGAAGTAGATGATTTCATGCCAAACTCTCTAACCTGCATCCCACCCCCTGCCTGCGCCCTCCACGCACGCAGACACACACAACACAGTTTCTTAGAAAGTGTTCTCTTAGCTTAGCAAGTATAAAAGGAGGGGAAAATGCATAATTCATAAAGAAGGGATGGGGGAAATCAGCCTGTTTGTTGGACTTTGGATGACAACTGTGCAGGAGTAGCAGATTTACTGCAGATACTCCATTACTTATATGGAAGTAAAAAAAATTCACCGGACTGACAAGTGCTTAAAATAACCATACGTATTTGGGTTGAAGCAGGGAATATAAAAGTTAAAAAACACAGTGAAATTCCAGTAGTTCAGTGCAAGGTGTATGTTGAACCCAGTTGGCCTGATCTACTGGCTCATACTGGACATGTACAATTAACTTGTAACACCTGCTTGACATGGACACAGATTTCCATAAGGTTGTTCAACAAGAAACAATTTAGCAGCCAATTTGGGGAAAGACCATGACATTCTCATCTACCCAATATTTTGACGCTAAGATGGCATCAAGTCCTACAATTTCTTGAGGCATTCAAGTACACTGAGCGCCTTGATGAGGAGCAGAATGCATCAACTGATATTCCCAGAAGGTCCATTTTTTCCCCAGTCTAGTAGGTCCAGAATTCCCAGATGAACAGACTAGCTACAAATAGATTCTCACTACAACCTAACAGCTTCCCACATCGGAATAACTGAGCAAGACATTCTCAAGTCCAAGTTCAGTGAAGGAAGTTCCCATATTACAGAGGTTAAACTAATGAGAGACTGCAGCCAATTGTTCATGTTGCATCCACGGAAAGCATATCAACTGAAATAGTGATATTGCATCACATGGAGTGTGCTGACCTCAGAGACTTACGGTCAATAAAGGCTAACTGGAGCAAAGAAGACATTGGGCTGACACAGTTGTGGGCACTCTATTCATTATTGTTAATCAAGTTATACTTCAGAGGAATGTTTGTGAAGATATGGCATAATGAAGGGCGTGACAACTACTATTTACACACAAAGACAAGGTGTATGATAAGTGACAATGAAGCCACAGATCATTAAACAAAAACAGAATATAATTAATTAATGGATAACCCAGTAAAGATGTGCCCCCAACCCAAGACATTCTTGGAGAATTTTCTTTATGGTGAGAATATAACTCGAACTTAGCCCCAAAGCCTTGCTAGAAGCAACCTAGCTCGAATATAGCACTTAAAAACCAGATCATTACGCTAATCCAATACTAAGAGTCTTGGGTTCAAGCATAGTCCTCAACAAGTAAATATACTTTTGTTATTCCTCCCCATGTATTCTGCCTTTCTAAGCCTTCAACATTAGACATTTAGTCTTCCTTTCAAGGTCTTCTAAATTGTCCATGTGAGAGGGGGTGTTATGCTACATATACATTGTCAGCCTACGACATCAGCTTGAGGTCTTTGTCTTTATGACTATGTAATGTCCTTTATCAATGAAAAGATAAGGATTTTATTTATAACATGGGCTTTCTAAAGCAAGGTAACATGGGTCAAGTAGGAATCACATCTGCAAGCTCAAAGGGCAGAATTACACAGGCCAACATAGCAAGTAACAAAAGATGGAAGACCTAACAATTAAGCTAATATACAGTGAGTAAAACAAACCAGATTTATCTATCCTTTCAGACCCGGCAAGGTCAACAATCAACAACTTGCTTTTCAGAAGAACTGGAACATTGCGAGAAGATAAATCACTACTAGAAACATTTGCCAGTAAGGAAACCTCATTTTCTTCTTTAACTTTGGCAGATCTCTGAATATGAACCTACATATTTATCCATATAATGCGTTCAGTGACTTAGCTTCTAAAAGAAAATAGAAAATACAACAGAACAACCAAAAAAAAGAGCAAAACCAAGAGAATTCAAGTTCAAAAAGTTACCATTAGAATTGCATGACTTCTAGAGGATTCAGTATTAAGCTTAGTATTAGCTGCATGGCGGTAAGCTTCACCAATTTGCAAAAGTTCTAAAAACTGGTCAAGGTCTCTAATTTCAACCGTGGTAGCACCAGGCAAGGCCACCTCACCAGTCTTTGAATCCTCGGCGATAGGTATGTTTGTTTTTTCAGGAGCCAGCAGATCTTGTATAGATTCTAAATACAACTACAACGACAACAAACAAGTGTAAGCTGATGTACAATCTTGGCAAGCCAAATAAGGATGCTAGAACTTCAGAAAGGAAACTAAGTGACATGAGAAAAAAATAAGGAGAGGATAATATCATAGGAAGGAACAGTCCCACCAGCAAGCAACTGAGACTCTGAATGCTAGAAAGATGGAAGGTCGCACTAAACAGGAATGAGCATTTTAATGCGTCACAAGCTTTTTGGATGAGCCCTTCTCAAGAAAACAGATTTAACCAATAATACAGTGATTCCACTAAAAATCATAAAGACAAGGATAAACAACCATTAATGAGCATCCTTAGATGCAAAACATAAATGTTGAAACTTTATTTACTAATTCTAGTTGATGAAATAAAGAGGCAACTCAACATAATTGTATCTGGTCACTTTAAGAAGCGCTGCCTTTTCGACTGCTAAAAAAAGTGAACGAATATTGAAAAGAAATATGTCTTCAAGACTTGAAGCCTCCTAAAACTCCAGGCATAATTAGGAAAGGCCATATCCATTTGGATAACTCCCTCGGAGAGAGGAAGGGGGTGATCCTGTCCAATGCCTAACAGGATTAAGAGGTGTCTCCCTTCCTTATCCCCCTCCCTAGAACTCCCAATCAAGTACATCTCTAAATGGGTAATCTATCAAATGCTGAGTAAAAGAAGCCTTCAAACACGCAAAAGTGTATCTCTCAAGTGTCAGAGCATAGCTATATCTACTTCATGGATCATCTTACTGGATGCTTTCAATAATCAACAGCACTGTTCTACAAGATGCATAAAAGGAAAGAGGATGGAAGAAACCTGAATTGATTCTGTACTTCTACACAGGAAGAAGACCTATGGGAAGAACTTAAATAAGTCTGCGAGAAATCTAGCACAAAGGAATACTGTATCGCTATTGCTTTCACTTGTATCAGGTGTACTAAAAGGTACAAAATCTGTGCGAGAAGGCTTTTGCACAGAGAAACAATGTGGAATATCATAAGCTATGTACTAAGACTAGAAGTCTTGGAGTGACTGTGGGATAGACGTAGAGACTAGAGAGGTAATGAACCAGATAACTGAGGCAGAGCTTCTGGTGAAACACAGCTTGTACATCCATATCTTACACATGGTAAAAGAAGATGAAAGCAACATGATGAGGGTATGTTGAACTTGGAGGATAGAAACATTCAGGGTAGGTGGCACAGCACTACACTATGTAATCCCATGTTTTTGGAGGATAGGAACAATCCTCAAAGGATCAACGCAGCATGCAATTAAAATTTACAAAGTATTCATATAACTAGCCACTAGTCAGAAGCTGACCTTGGTCATATCAGATGCCAAGAACAAACTTCTCCTCAAACACATCATTGCAGCTTAAAACATAATGACATTGGAGTCATTTAAGTGCATAATATGAACTTATATGTACAAAGTAAGAACCAGAATGAGTCATCATCAGCACTATCATCATCGTCTATGTAGACTAAACAATTGATATCTCCATTTGATTCACCACTCTCCTACACTTGAAACTTTAAAGGGACACTTTTTTAAAACACTCCAACAACAACACTACAACCTTAAATAAAGCAATGATGTTTCCCTTCTGAAAAATGGTAGTTTTCAACCATTTCAATTAAGTTTTGACACAATTTTGTCAAACCATGGATGATTGGTAACATTGGTTACGTAGGTCTTTTAGCATATATACATACGCAATTCCATACAAATCTATGAAATGTAGCCTTCTGCCATGTCAAAATTTTATAAGGTTCCGGTGCAAAACAAGATGCTTACAGCTATTGCGACATGCCCATCTAGCACCACATCTAAGCCTTCTGCCATCATGAGACTGGCTATGGAATATATAGCTCCACGCTGAGAAGGTTCCATGGAACATTTGATGAAATTTTTTGACTAGTTGTGAGCCTGATTCAACTTTATAAGTTGGCACCAAATTCTTTTACCGTGAAACTATTGACAAGAGAAAGGGCTGTGGTTGCCATAGAACCTAGTCGGAAAGTAGCAAGCAGAAAAAACCAACAGTACTGTATAAGCAACTTATGCTCGTGCAACCAAGGAGCAGTCAAAGTCTCTCCTAGACTAAGAGTCTAGAATGAATATGGTATAGGAAATTGCATTCCACTTCGAGGCATGGTGCAAAACCAAAACAAAACAAGACCACACTTGACGTAGAACGGAAGAGAAAACTAGAGTTTGTGGTGGGACTGGGAAAGAACAAATCTAGGGTTTGTGGAAATCAGTGGAAAAATAAGGATTAGAGCTTCACACTCAAGTGAATGGCTCACCCACTTTATGCTTCGCACACAAATATTTCAAGAAACACAATTAGGGTTTCAATTTCTCAATAACTCATTCATCATTGAAGAATCATACAAGAGTATTTATACACAAAGGCCACGTGCACTACTCGTGTCTCAATAAAGAAAAACTAATAAAATAACTACTCCTACTCTTAATAAAAGACTACTCCTACTCCTAATCAAATTCAACTCAGCCTTTCTGTTTCCTGCACAACTAGGTCTTCCAATAGCCCAATAGATAGTCAATGTCCCCATCAATTCTCCCTTAGTTGGAGAAAACTCGTCCTCGAGTTTTAAAATGTGACATCACGAAAAATCTCAAGAGCAAAGATTGGATTAGATGTTAGTCAGGGCTTTTATAGCTAATTAGCTACTAGATTAATTGCACATGCGACACACGTGGAGTTAAAAAAGTTGGGGAAAAAGGAGAAGTTCATGTAAAAGACTATTATAAATAGTTCAGAAAAATTAATTTACAATAACATTAATATTTTCTTCGAATAAATTATAAAGCAATTTTGGAATTTATGCGGCATGCATATACAATGATGTGAAAATTTACTTCTTTGTATTTTGAGTCAATTACACATGACCGTTATACGTTTCTCTCTGTTTTCCCAAGTAATGCATATGAACTTCTCGCCTCTCAATTTATGACCTCAAAAAAGTTATGTACAAAGAACAGCCATGAGATTCAAAATGTCCAATCATATTTTTTTTCAGAAAGAAAAGTGTAAATTAAATTCTTTTTTAAAGTGAGAATTGAACATGTAAATTTGAGGTTTAAATTATTGTTATACAAATAAACAATTTTTATGCATGTTTAGAAGCCGAGAGGCGTGTTGACATTTGAAATGATAATATTACTAAAAATTATAAATTTAAACTCATAATGGTTATGCCATATATGCAAGATATGTTATGGCTATAAAATTTAATTTGTAATTATACATGTTATGCGTGTAAATTGGAGGCTCTTTTCTTTAGATTAATAGATTACGCAAAAGTTATTTATACGGACATTTTTGTAAGTTTGTCTTTGGGCTAACTTACTGTCAAGGTGTCAATTATTTTAAACAGTGATAGGCCGAATGCCATAGTTCTCAAATAAAAGCAAGGGTGTTCTCGAGAGTCTAGCCTATAGTTTTAAAGGGTGTAGGGCCCATGTTGAAAACAAAAAAAAAAAGTTAACGGTGGTCGGTCGCCACGGCCGCTACAAACCAATTTGCATTAGATATGTAGTTGATCTGTAGGAAATCCCCATTTCTTATAAGACGTCCTAGTCAAAATACTTGAAATCATACTCAACTGGCAATGTCAACATGAAAGGCAGAGACAATGATGATTTGTTGGACAAAAAAGTGACAAATTCTAATTGCAATGACATTGCTCAAGCTCTGCTTCAGGCTCAAATTCAAATTTGGTTCTCACATTGTCGATGTGAAAAGCTATAATGAAGTGATCGGTGCCGTTGGTAAAAATATTGGAATTGTTGAATGTAATACCAATGACACATTGAGCCTAAGAGAAGATGTAAGTGATGGTTGTCATTAGTTCTCTACAAAAAAGACATCATCTCATACTCGAATGGTGGTTGAATTCAATAATCAATAATTGGAGCTTCACATTTAATGAATCTCTCGCCCACTTTACACCCGCACATAAAGATTTCAAAAACTGAAGATCGAATCTGTTGCCAACGAGTCTGAATCTGAAATGGGTCGATTGAAGTTGCAGTGTTTCGGATCTTTTTGGGTCTTTCAAAATGATATTGCCTCCACTTCAACCTAAAAATCCACTAGGACAAGAAAGAGTGTTTCTCACGAATCCAACGCTTCAAAAATGGCTCGAATCGGCTCTAAAGTGACTAAAAATGGGTCATAAAATCATATATGGACTGCAAACGGGTGAGGTCGATGCAAAATATGCAAAAGCGAGTCAGGTCTGCAGAGCGGGTCGAATCTGGACTGAAATAAGAATCGGGTCAGGTCGGGA
>JAVRMC010008473.1:86306-96830 GCA_032274545.1 Agave americana | reverse complement strand
ATCAATGCGAGCTATTATGGATAGTGGCAGATATCTCTGCATAGCGAGCCCAACAATCAAGCGGAGCGATCTAGGCGGCTACAAAGAAATCATAACACGTAAATCATGCAGTTATGTAGGTCCATAATATCCGCACCCACAATAACAGCTCAGGTGGGTATAAATACACCTCTATCTCCATCAAGAGAGGGGGTGACACATCAAATCTTAGAGATTGTAATTGTAACATCACTCTGCAGAATTCAGTGTAATCTCTGATGTTATAGTGAAGTCTCTCCCTCTCGTGATTTTTTCCTTTTGGGTTTTTCACGTAAAGTGCTTGTTGTTTACGATTGCTTTCACGTGTCCATTCATTTACAAATCGTGGTGTGGGGAAATTCTCCAAGAATTTTCCTTCACATTTTGCTGCTTTCATTGAGATCTCTTGAATCTACACTCAAGATATCTTTTCCCTTTCCAGACCCTTCCTCAAAAGGCCTCGCCAAACGGGAATGGCCCCCTCAAAGAAGAGTGCTTTATATACCGTCGCCGCTTCAAAAGGCAAGTCGATAGCCGCTGGGGGCACGGGGCCTACCACCCCTCCACCTTTCCATCTCGATGTTCACATCGAAGACGTCGGAGAAGAGCACTCTTCCCCAGCTATTGCGTCGGAGGCAGGTCGGCTCCTCCAAATGCTCGTTCGCCTCTAAAGGTAATTGAACGAGCAACAGGCGGAGGCGAGTCGTGAACATGAGAAGGTTGCTCTAGAGAGACGTGGCGGCCCGCGTCCAGAATCTCGCCACTCAGATCGAGATATTTCAGAAGTCGCAGTCCACTAGGAATCAGGGGCAGAGGGATCTCAGGCTCCCCCATCACCGCCTCTTTTCGCAGGGACCACCCACACAGAGGGCAATGGAGGCGTGCCATATCTGACCTCCAGAGTGATGACGAGCACTCCGAAAATTCTGACCCCCATAAGGCTCTGAAGGTCCCTCACATCGAGAACATTGAGGAGATTGTTCGAAAGTAAATCGAGGAAGCAAGTAAACAACTTCAAAAGTAGGTAGAACCTCCGACTCACCGCTCTCGGAGGAATCACCTATCATAATGTCGAGTTTCGAGTGCTACTCTGGGGCGATCGATCCCATCCAGCACCTCTGACATTATCAAGACAAGATGGTGGTCCACTCTCTCATGATAACCTCCTCTTGAGTCGCGTGTTCCCATCCAGTCTGAAAGGTGCCGCCTACGACTGGTTGTACTCTCTCTCGAGGCACTCACTCTGGAGTTTTGAAGACGTGAAGTAGGCTTTCTATCACCAATATGCTTCCCGATAGGAGTTTAAGAAGAACAGCAATCACCTTCTCATGATCAAGATGAAGCCCAGAGAAAGCCTTAAACATTTCGTCAGTAATTTCCAAAGCCGAATGGCCTTGGTTTATAACTGCAATGACGACGTAGTTGCCGTTGCGTTCATCAATGAGTTGCAAGTTTCCCACTTCTTCTACAAACACTTGGCGAAGCATGAAGTCACCAGGATGAGGGACATCCTCTCTCGAGCTCAGAAGTACATAAAGATCGAGGATGCTACACGAGGCGAAACCAATCGCTCTCCCAAATGAAAGAATGAAGGGGACGAACATAAACCATAATCTGTTCCCCTAAAGAATAAGACGGCTAGACCCACACAGAGGTTCTCCTGAAAGACGAAAGCGCTTATGACGGTCACTCCGACAGCCTATATCGGGTTCTCATCCATACGGCTAGACCTACACGGATACTCTCCTGAAAGATGAAAGCGCTCTTGACAGTCACTCCGACAGTCTATATCGGGTTCTCACCCTGATGGCTACGCCTAACCTACATCGGACTCTGGTCGTGACAACTAAAAGGCCATGCGGAAACTCATTAGAATGAATCACCTGGGGGGCAAGCTCTGACAACTGTCGACTCTGCGCCCCAACTGCACTCCCTCAAATGCTCTCCAGTTGTTCACCCATGAAGCACAAGAAGACGCTCCGACTACTCGATGAAAGGTCATGCCGAAGGATGGGATTAGTCCACTCCCATCCTTCTCGCTCGTAGACTCCGAGAAGGAGGCGACGGGGGCATCTGTAATGGTTGGATTTTGACCCTCGTCAAAATCGCGACACGTGTCACACCTCCTGAGGGCATCGCTTCTCTGCTAGCAGGCCCAGCTCACATACAAGCCTAACATGAGCCCAAGAAGAAAGCCTCGACACATGGGCCAAACAAGAAAGCCTCAGACCTCGCCCCGAGCCCACATTTGGTCAGACATCACTCACTCAGATCCACTACTCAACCAGAGTTGTGAGGCTCTCCGAGACGCCAATACTCGATGCAAGGATCCTTCTCAGAGCCACCAAAGGCTCGACACGAAGACCCTCCGAAGTATGCTTCTCATGTGCTGCTTAGAGCTGGACAGCACGATCTCCGCGATTCGCGAATCCAGCTATGTCGCCAGATCATCTTCACGTTCTAAGCATTATAACGCCCCTATATCAATGCGGACTGTTATGGATAGTGACAGATAGCTCTGCATGGCGAGCCCAACAATCAAGCGGCGCGATCTGAGCGATTACAAGAAAATCATAACATGTAAAACATGTAGTTATATAGATCCAAAATATCCACGCCCACAATGACAGTTCAGGCGGGTATAAATACACCTCCATCTCCATAAAAAAAGGGGCTAGCTTCTGATTACTACATCGAAACTTATAGATTGTAATCGTAACATCACTCTGCAAAATTTATTGTAATTCTCTGATATTATAGTGAATTCTCTTCCTCTCTCGTGATTTTTTCTTTTGGGTTTTTCATGTAAAGTGTTTGTTGTTTGCGATTGCTTTCACTTGTCTATTCATTTACAATTCGTGGTGTGGAGAAATTTTTTGAGAATTTTCCTCCACAATTTGTATTTATACTCCCGGATGCGAATTTTACATCTGAATCCGCACTTTTTGCGGATGCGAATGTAGATATTCATTGATTATCTGCATCTGTTTGCACCCTACTTACTGGGCATAATCAAGATGTTCCTTGGTGTATGTTGTTTGATGATGATAAGTATTAGTTAATGAAAATAGAGAAGGAATAAACTTTAAATTAGATAGATTAAGTAAAACTCAAGAATCTAAAAGATTTATCAGTAGCATGAAAATGAAATATATGGAATGTGACTTTACCAATATGGTGAGAGGAAATGAAAGCATAATACAATATAGATTGATAGCAAAGAAATACCTTGGAGTGCTCATTTTAGTTATTTGGGATCAATCATTAATTAAGATGGTAGAATCTAGGAAAATGTGATTCATAGAATCAAAGTAAGATGACTAAAGTGGAGAAGCATCTCTGGAGTCCAGTGTTTTACGTGATTGTATGAAATCTACAAAATTGAAGAGAAATTTTATAAAACAATATAAGACTCATTATGCTTTATGGTTCAGAATGTTGGCAATTAGGAAACATGTCCAAAATAAGTGTAGAAGAAATGAGAATGCTGAGATGGATTACTGGCTATATACTAAGAGATAAAAAATTGAGTGCATTTGTAAAAAGTTAAAGTTTTCTCATATTGAGATTAAGAAGAGGGAGAACTGATTGCCAATAAATGAGCTTATTACGAAAAATGATAAGATCATAGTCGATGGCGTAATGAGGGCTAGAGGTGACCTAAACAAACTTGAATGGAGGCAATTAAGAAGGATAAGTTAATGCTTCGTGTTACTGATGAAATCTTATTAGGTGGATGACAATAAGGATATTACTTCATTAAATGTTTTAGTATCTATATACATAACATATATATCTTTCATCCATTATAGTGCCCGTTATTTACTTAATGTCCTTATAAGTTACCTAGTATACACTGGCCAATGTGTAATCCTCTTGGCCACCATGTATCCCATCTACCATTTAAAACATTGGCTTTACATGATTTATATATGTATTGCCTTGTTAAAACTATATTATTTAAGAATCTAAAACATAATATATAATTTATTTACCATCTTCTATGACACCTGACATTTACTAAATATCTCAAATGTGTCCCCAATATTAGCAATCCAACATGGGATTTCATCATCTGCAACTCCGAGATTTGACATTTAGAACACTTATTGTCACAAATTTAGATCTTCACTTTGAAATTTGATCATTTTACTAGAGTACAATTTATTTCTTAAAATTCCTAGATATACATCTTAATCTTAGCGATACCTCATCCTATTTACCTAAAATTCATAGTATTTGAGTGTGTAAGAGTATTCTTGTTTTTTCTTATTTATTCCTCATCTAATATAAAGAGAAACAACCACAATTTAGGGTTTAATCCATCTATTCTCTAAAACCTAACATGGTATTAGATAACACCATCTCTTTTTCACAAACTGATGCCACCATTTAAAAAGAAAAGAAAATTAATCTAGCTTAGCCACCACCATTCACCTCTCAAAACAGCTGCCACCTTCTCCTTGTTCCCAAACCCTAGTTGCTGCCCAAATCTTATTCCTAAAACCCTCTCCTTGTTCTCAGATTTGCCACCACTTCTCCATCAAGATTTGCTCTCTTCTGCCGCCCCTCTCCATCAACTCTGTCGCCATCAAACCTGCTCTTTTGCCACCTCTCTGGAGGTGTTCCTTCCTCTGCATTATTGTTGTTGTGCTCTACTACTGTCACCTATCCGCATCTCCTCGGACTTCATAAGAGAACAAAAACCTTAATCAATAGCATCTACCGGGTCATGTTGCCGCTACGTGTTCTTATTGCTGCTGTTATTGACTAATCAACATCTACACTTATTCATGTTGTTACTCTTGTTCCATTGTCTGCTACACTGTTGTTGACTGTGTCGACCAGATCTGTATCTACGACTTCTCTTGTGCTTTGTCAACCATCTTTGTTGCTCAGTCGACCACTCTGCTACCTCTGCCAATCTTTCTGTAGTCATCTAATATCTCTGCTATGCATTCTACTACTATTCGACAATTCAGATCTACTGATTCGAGAGTATGATCTGAACTATTTATAGTTGTGTGTCATGTTCATGTTCTTTGATTTGTGAGCTACTTAGTTCTTCCCAAACCACTGGTTCTTAGGTTTGCTGTTGTATGACTCTTATCAAGGACAAACGTGATCTTGTGGGGATAAATCTACATTACCACCTGCAGAATGGGAAGAACTAACTTCTGTGGGAGAAGCATGTGTGTGTTTTTTTCTTAGTGTTTCTTTTAGTAAGTTTGAGGAATCTCAAAACCTTATTTTCTGACGAGCTTAAGGATTACTCAAAATCTTATTTTCTATTAATTTTGAGTATCTCTCAAAACATCTTCTACTGAGTACTGAGTTTAGAAAACTCTAAATTCTAACTGAATCCAAGGATATTTTTCAAGCAATATTCACGCATAATTGTTTTAATTGGCAACTTCAGCATCGACATCAATGATTCAGCAGTGAGAAATCAGAAAAGCAATTTAGTATTTGTTGTGAATAATTTCAATATTTATTTGCTTAAAATTTTTTTGTTTTTTATTTAGGAAAGCTTTGTTTAGAAAGTCTTTTCTGGTCTTTGCAACAAGCTGGGCATGATTGTTATCTATACTCCAGCTTAAGTGAAAGTATTAGAGTGTGTAAGGATATTTTTGTATTTTCATATTTATTCCTCGTCTATATAAAGAGAGACAATCCCAATCTAGGGTTGAGCCGTCTATTCTCTAAAACCTAACACATGGTAACACTAATATTCTTGAATCTCTCTCTTCAACGGTCAAATGCAAGCACTAACAAAAAAATCCTATAGCTAACAATTTGTGATAACCACTAAATCATGGATATGAATCTCCTAAAGCAAGCCTACACACATTGCACTAATATGGATATGAAAATCATATACGAGACAATGTTGGTTGTTGTTGGATTTAGGACCCAAAACCTGACCTGTTAAGGGGGTTCGGTGTGGTCGTCTGCTCCATGACGTGCGCGAGCACATGTGGATGAAGACACCTTTAGGGGTCAAGTTGATGGGATTGAATTAATTCAAGTGTGATTTGAATTATGGTTAGTTAAGATTTAATCCTATTATGAGGGTTTCCTATTCTATCTTGGACTTTAAGGAAACCTAGCCCTATTTAATATCTCATTATAAGAACCATCATATAAGATATGAGAACAAGAGAGCAATATTGCAATCTAGGTTTAAAAGGTAGCCACTTTTCTTCATCCCCTATTTCTCCTCTCATAATCTTGGAGATCGAAGGAAGCTACATCGTCGAATCAGTGCCCATGACTCTCCTTTTAAGTTTGGTGACAAGGCTATCAAGCAAGATTACACGGAGCATCTACAAAGAGATCTAATTTTCTAATCTCATGTATTTATTTTGTAGAGATCGTATAGTAGATATACTTGAATATCGTTATTCTATCAGCATTCATTCTATCGGACCCTAGTAAAACTAGATATGATTTGTTGTCAGCATTATTATTTTGTTAATAATCCCAACAAATCAGTTATAAAAGCATACATGTGAGTGTGTGTGGGTGTCTCGAGATCCTTATCCGCAAGAATATACAGTTAAAAGAACACAATATCTTAGATATTATGAAACGATTTCTATAAATCAATAGGTGCATGAATAATCATATTTCTTTTTAAGAAACTATACAAATTATAAATGCAATGCATCTATAAGTCAAACATAATTATGAACCATCATACATTCGATTTTTTTCTTAGTCTCATATACACCTATGCCACTTCTTCAATACACCCAAGATATTATGTAAATTTTAGGGAAATACATGATATATTGCACATTTTGGGATATGTCTGAAAAGGTGTATCCGACACAAATTAAATTAAGTTTCAGAGTAGCCAAGTATTATAGATATATCAAATAAGGGTGCATTTCCTTCATTGAAGTATACACGCAACATAATGAAACATGTAAGGAATTTGTGACCCCTTGCCCTTTGGGATTGCATGACTTTACATGATGCTAGGACCTAAAATTTTACCTCTTCAATATGGATTCCCATTCCTTGCTTATTTTAATTGATGTCATGGGAACAAAATGTAGACTGGGAAATTAACAAGTTCATGCAACCAAAGAACAGGTTCATCAAACAATATAATAATTCTAAGATAAGAAGTTTGTAGAGATTGTGATAAGCTGAAAAATGAGAGTGGTTATATGGCCAAACCTCCCGAAAGGTCGAACGATATGGATATCTTATCATCATGTTCAGTAAGCCGGTAATTATTTGGAGTTGCCGTTGAAAAAGCAAACAGAAGTTCCTGCTGGGTAAGAGGCGTCAAGAATTTCAGCTGGAATGCTAAGTAGATGTTGACTCCATAAAGAACAACTGCTGGTGCAACATCGGTAGCTAGCAATTGACCTTCATTTACAATGACTTCTGAACTAGACTGACCACGTAAATAGTATCGTTTGATATGCGCCCTGCCTCCTCTACCTATCCAACCTACCATTGCGCTGGAGCCAATCATCATACCATCATTTGAAAATCCCATACCAACCCACCCAGATGTATATACAGCAGAGAGTACAATGCTCAAAATGTTATCCTGATCTTGTGAATACTGCAAGTAACAAGAAGAAATAGAAAGGGTTAAAGTCAAAACTTAGAAGTATTGCTTATAATATAGCACAAGGGGTTTCACCTAAAAACTTGAAAAGGGCCATTAATTTCAAAAGGGAAAAAGCTTTAACTTGTTTATGGTAATATGCATTGCAAATAGTATAAATTACATTGACAAAAGGTGAAGGACATACATATGTGAAATGAGGAAATGCATGTTGTGATTAATCAGTAATACACTTGACCGTCGCAACATTTCACCAAATTAACGATCTTCGGTAGGAAATTAACTTAGAACTAATGATGCAAAAAGATGAATTTTAAAATTTTGCAAGTGCAGTTTAGACAAGTCTAGTCTCAAAAAATCCAACCAATATACAGTTATCATGAAAGAATCCAATTTGCAATATCAGAAGCAGTAAACAACAACCCAAGCAGAACAACACGCACTATCATAGCATTTAGAGAACAGCAGGAATAGTGATAACAATTTAGATAAGTAAAGTGGGTGGTATTCCAATTAATAATCTGATCGTCAAGAAAAGAAGCATTACCGATTGAGAAGCTCATTCTCACGTTCTTATCGTTGTTATTGCGTTGTTATTGTTGTTCACCTTGCTTGACTGATTTCGTACTGATCTAGTTGATGTTGTGTTACAGGTTGACTCGTGAGATTGGACCAGGAGTGTTGTGTTTGCAGCCTGAAAGCCTCTGCACTATTTGCACCCTTAGAGACCGACAGTCAATGTACTGTGCGTAGCCTGCACACGCGACTGAACGCTCGGCGGGGGCGTTCGGCAGGCGCGGAAGACACTATGATGGTGACGGGGAGATGGCATCACGGGAGGGCATGGGGTTGATGGTGTTGCTGCTTCTACTTATGATATTAATGCATCTGCTGATGATGTCGAGGAAGAGGAAGTCGACGAGGTCATGGACAGTAGTGGGCTGAGGTTGATGGTTGCGGTTGTCGACGGCGGGGAAGAGTAGTTGGCCAAGGATGAGAAGGGGGTAGCGCTCGGGCGCTGTTAACGGCGGGTAGAGAGGACACTCGGTTGATGTCGTTGGTTAGTGGTGAACTGTCGGCGGTGCAAGGAAGAGGTGGAGATGGAGTTGGTGATGAGGATGAAATCAGTGGCGACTGTGTAAGGCTGGTCTGATCACGTGAAGAGAACGAGGAAGGAGTTGGGTGATGGTGGAGCTGGTGACGAGGCAGTGGTCGATGGTCAGTCGGAGGAGAAGATGAAGAAGACGAGAAGGAGAGGTGCTTGCATGGGTCTCGGGGAGGGAAAGAAAGAGAAGAGAGAGCTGCAGAGGAAGAAGAGCATAGTGTTTGGTGGCTAGGGTTTTTTATTTTTTTTATTTTAATAACAAGGGTTAGAGAGTGGGTACCGGATAATTGGATTAGGCTTCACACCCGACCCATTTTGATTGGAAATAGGCTTCACAATCCAAGATCCAATAAGAGGAATTCTCATTTAAGAAAATATCAAATTGTTTCAGCAAAATTTCAGTAATCAAAGTTTAATTCTTTCAATACAATACCATGTCTTTAAATAGACTTACAATTATTGACTTTTCGCCACACATCTGATGTGAGACTAAAAGACTACACAAAGTTAGAAACAAAGAGAAAATCATGCTCAACTCAAATAAAAAAAATACAGACTCCAAACAAAAATAGATCGATTCGTGGCGCCCCATGTGTGCTAGATGTCTGCATCACATACATACAACAGAAAAAGTCGCTAATTAAAAATTGGAAGGCGAACTTGTTACCTACTAACACATAGAAGCGTTCACAACTTCTTTCAAGCCACCTCCTAAAAAATCATTTTAAAAAAAGCTCCAATTTTCTCTCTAAAGTGAAAGATGAAATGCTCACTATTACCCAACTATAAGAACAATTTTTGCCATTACAATTAACATAGTTATTCATTCAGTAATAAGAAAAAGAAAACAAGAGGTTTTCTCCAACAGATGAAGATACATATTTTATGATTTGAAGCTCAAAATATTCCCCTCAAAAAAAGGAAAAAAGAAACCCAAACACCAGATATAAAGATTGTCTTCAAATTTTTAATGTTTGTAGGAAATATAAATCACTTGTTCTCTCAACTAAAAGAAGAGTGATGTTGACCTAAACAATTATTTATCGATATAATTATAACATTAAAATCTACTGCTCCCACATCCCCCAGAAAGTTATAAAGAAAACACCTGTATTTACAATAATAAACACATAAAATACCGTTTACACAGAAATCCTAGGAATTACTTCCTTTACAGGAAAGATGAAACTTCTCACCCTTCACTTGATTACAAATAAATTTACTATTCCTTTTGGCATGTGAAACAAAATTAATGTTTTATACCATCCGCTTATTATGAACATTGTTCATTTCTTTTTTCACGGAGAGACAAACTAAGAGTTGATTTCCACAAAAAAGAAATTGTAATATTGGTTATACATGTACTCCAGTGTTCGAAAAAAATTGGTTTCATTATTCGTGCGGTCCAACACTGAATAATAATGATTAATCGGATTAATTAGGAATTAATCAGAGATTAATCGTTTTTGAATATTTTAATATATATAATTATATTTATACACAACTACATATGAATATATATAGAGTTAATTTTTGAAAATGCCTAAATATTATACAAGACAATATCAAGATGTGAAGTTATAAACCATGATATGATGAACAACAAGACAATATGAATAAATAGTAAAAAAAAGTAAGAGAACTTATCTCTTCCATTAGTAATCCAAACAAAAATATAAATCAAAGAACTTACCTGCAAAATAAGATAAATAAAAAAAATTAGTCAATTTATTAATCAAAATAATGAGCTTTAAAGAATGATAGAGAAAGATTGCTAAATAAGTTAATTTGAAAAATAATCAAAAATAAT
>JAVRMC010008280.1:25391-36129 GCA_032274545.1 Agave americana | reverse complement strand
AATAAAATCTTTTTATTAGGTCTGGGGACTCAACAGCTCGAATTTGGACAATTCCAGATGTCCCTTGCGGTTCTAGCATGCAAAATCTTCCTCCACGTGTACAGGTCTTGAAGCATTTCAAGGGAAGACTTGAGAAGAGCAAGGATGTAACAACACTTGATTGGAATGTAATGCTTGCTCTCTTATTTTGACTATCTTTGTAGCGCTTCCATTCTTCCAGATGAAGTGCTCATCTTGCAATCACATATTTCAACTTTTTATATATAGCCTTTGAATATCTTCCTGGCAGATGAGTGTTTCAATTGGAAGATGATTAAAATATATTTATACATTTGATATGTTTATATGCTTTCTTTGCATGGTCATGTACTATTTGCAGGGGGAGGGGTCACTACTAGCAACAGGTTCTTATGATGGTCAGGCTAGAATATGGAGCAAGGATGGTAAGCCATTTTAAATTAACTGGGTCTTCTGAATGCTACACTTTGATAGATTTTCTATATTCCCCGATTTCATTTCCATTATACTTTGTTCGGCATGTGATATAATTATTGCAGACAATATGTTGCACACAAGGACTACATGTTATTATGGGTAATCATTTTAGCTCATGAGTAATATTAACTACTTTTTGCCGGCCCTGAGTAATGACATAGTATTTCTCCTCGATGGAGATGATATTACCACTTGCAACAGCCTGCAGGTGGCATTGCAAGTTGTGGTCAAAAGTTGCAAGTAGCGTTGCAATCAAATTTTATGCATCACCACTTAAAACATCTTTTATTACAAGTTGTAAATGGATGCGGTCTTTCCACTTGCAATATTAGCATGACAACCAGATGCGATGTCATTTACAGCTAACTAAACGATGGAGCTTATTTGCTGCTGCAGCAATTTAGAGTTTAAACCAAAAAAATAACTTGCAATACCGCTCAGTACAACATAGTTACAGTCCAAAGCAGAGGGGTGCCACCCTCTTGGTGGCATTTCCTTACCGAATCTTGGTCTACTTGTCAAGACTACTGCCGTCTCATACCTGAAGTGATTGCGCGAGTTCTGAGTACTTATACTTGCAACCATCCATAGAGGCTTACCTGTTGAGTTTGTAGATGTGTATTCTTAAAATATAACATGCCTGTTTTGCATCACTCTCACCGTATTTGATTGTGCTGGACAGGGGAGCTAAAGAATACTCTAACCAAGCATAAAGGACCAATATTCTCTTTGAAGTGGAACAAGAAGGGTGATTATCTCCTAAGTGGAAGTGTTGATAAAACGGCCATCGTGTGGGATACTAGGACATGGGAGTATAAACAACAGTTTGAATTTCATACAGGTACCTCATTTTTACAAAGCATAAACTAAAACTGTTTATGTTCATTTGCTTTCTAACACTACTGGAACTAAGAAATGTGAGTGCATGTAATATTTATTTTTACAGCCCCAACACTGGATGTTGATTGGAGAAACAATGTCTCTTTTGCAACATGCTCAACAGACAGCATGATATATGTTTGCAAGATAGGGGAAAATCGCCCACAAAAAGTTTTCATAGGACATCAGGTTAGAGCCAATGAACTACTACTGTTATCTGTTTAGTTGAATAAAGATAACTACATAGAAACCTTATCTTGCCAAGTAAATTAAAACTACAACAGAGCCCTCATCCTGAAACCAAATTAAACATCCATTGATCAATGATAGCTAATCAGTTAATCATCGTTTGTAAACTGATCTGTATGAAGCCATTGACATGCTTAAACAGAACCACTAATGAACTCTTTGTTTTAATTGCCAATGCTGTGCTTAACTTAAATAAGGAAAATGTGTTTCCTTAAATATAAATTTTCTTTTATATACGACCTGTCAGGATATTTTATTTTACAATGTTCTAGAACAACAGCTTTCATAGTTTTTTGCTTCCTTGTGTAGCTCTATGAGTATGAGCCCATGGCTCAGATTATGGTTACCCTGCAGTTTTGATTTTCATTTATAGAATCAAATAATTGTGCGTGGATGGAATTTTTATGTTAAAAGCTATTTATTTTTCGAACTGGGGACAACTAAGGCCTGGTTCAGTAGGTGGGTTTGGGTTGCCCCTGGTTCAAGTTCTACATCCAAGTTCTGTGACTGCCACCAAAAAAGAGGGTGGAAGCGGACTCTCTCAACAAGTTCCATATGAGATGCAAAATGTTATCTGACTCCAACATGAGATTAAGCCATCAAATGCTTGTGTAGACAGTCCCCATTTATTACATGATTTTCAAATTCATGGTCATATCAAGGCCTATATTTGTTCTTGTTATGATGCAGTAGTTGCACACTTTCTAATAACACATTAAGGGAGAGCTCGAACTAAAACCAGAGAATAAGAAAATTTATCAGTTTATTGTTACTTGAGAAAATTTTAGTGAAGGAAAATTTATATCTTATTTCAAGTGCTGGTATTTCAAGAGGTTAAGATAATTTGGGAGGAATATCTTGTTATCTGATGAACTTCAGATATCTTCTTGTGTCTAAGCATATGCTTCTTTCAGTAGATACTGTATTTTAAATGTCTAGACAGTCCACTAGTGTTTGGTAGCTCCCAGATATTCCTTTGAGTCAATTTTCAGGCAGTAATATGAATCTTTTTCTGGTTGTCATTTTCAGGGAGAGGTTAATGCTATAAAATGGGATCCAACTGGGTCATTGCTGGCTTCATGCTCTGATGATTGGACGGCTAAGGTAAGATTTGAAGAGACAATTTAATAAGTGTGCACCGTCATTTTATAATATTCAAGATCTTTATTAGAAAGTAGAAACCATGGACTCCTTTTTCGCTCCTTTTTTTTTTCTATAGCAGAGCTATCAGCACTAAAATAATCACATCTTTCTGTTACATGATAGTTATTTCCAGTTCATGTAATACGATCATAGGCCTCAATAACTTTCCAAGTAGAGGGAATATTATTATGTCACATTAACCATCAAGCCTCATCACAACTAGATTTTGAATCTGTCCTTGGTAAGCATTCCTGTTAGGTACCTTATTTACCTCATTTTTCTAATCCCTTGACAACATCCACTTATGGTGTTCCCTTCCACTTTTCTTACCCATCAAACAAATCAATTACATTTGTATCTCAAGGCCGCCTCAACTATTCGTGATTAATGTGTCGTTCCAACTTTTCTAATTTATTTGTTATGCTTATTGAGGTCAAGTCATATATGTATATCATTTTCCCAGCACTTACCCTAGTATAGATAACTTCGTATAAATTTACATTCTTCCAAGATAACAAAATCATCACATTACAGGACCATTTATCTCGACCTTAGCCTTGGTATCACTTTCATAGACTCCTACTATTGCGTCTATGCATTCAGTTTCCTAACTAGTCTGCTAATTTTCACCCATTTCTTCCCTGATTTTTATGTCACTCTGTACGCTGTCGTTCTAATATTTTAGCTCTTTATTCTTCTGGACTTCTCAACAGTTAAGTTTAGAATCTACACGTTTTATCAACTAGTGATATATTATCTTCTAGCACTTAATGTTAAATCTTATAACTTATGTAACTTTTTCTTTAAACAGATCTGGAGTCTTAAGCAGGATAAATGTGTACATGACTTCAAGGAACATCAAAAGGTTTGAGACCCTTGACTTGACACCTTCCTGTAATTCTTCAGCTTTGTTAATCATCCTTTTTCCTTTCTCTTTCTTTTTGTTTTCCTGTTGATTTACTTGGATGTTTCTATCAGGAGATATATACTATTAGATGGAGCCCCACTGGCCCTGGTACAAACAACCCTAATCAGCAATTACTATTGGCAAGGTTATTTTTTTCCCCATAGGCCAAATCTCATAATTTATATATGTTAATTTATCACATATTATATCCACGATGGAGAAGATATGCAATCAGCATGAAATATTTTGTTAGAGGATAATGTAAGAATTATGTGACAGTAAGTTGATAAACTAAAGGAAAACCTCTTTTTGCCTGATAGGTTTATTGCATTATGTATTCCCGTTTATATCAGTACTAATACATGTTTATTTATTTATTTATTTTTGGCATGCATTCAGTGCATCCTTTGACTCTTCAATCAAGCTGTGGGATGTTGAACTGGGGAGACTTGTGTACAGCCTAAACGGTCACAGGTACTGAAAATACACCACAAGTAGACACATTATTTGTTTGGCTATTAATAAGTACAGTTATCCGGTGTCACAAGACGTGGACCAGAGATAAAAATTAAGTATAAGAAAGCAGAAAGCTCGTTCATTTTGGGAACAATTGATAAATAGCTGGGTCTGGAACCATTTGATTGCATGTTTTACGATGTCTTATGTCATGTTGAACTGTGACGAAAATCATCACTTGTATTACCACCTCATCTCCTTGTCTCTAAATGCTAGCATATGAGATTCTTGAAGCATATTGATGTTATGCTTATTAGGTGTGGTGCCTCCTTGTGCGTCTTTCAATCTAACTTCTCAAAACTTCATTGGCAGGCAACCCGTATATTCTGTAGCTTTTAGCCCAAATGGACAATTTTTGGCAAGCGGGTCGTTAGATCAGTGCCTACATATATGGTCTGTGAAAGAAGGCAAGCTTCTAAAGACGTACAGTGGAGGAGGTGGAATTTTTGAAGTTTGCTGGAACAGGGAGGGCGACAAGATAGCAGCATGTTTCTCCAACAACACTGTATGCGTCATGGATTTCAGAATGTGAGAGGCAGTGGACTCGTGCACCTTAGGTCTGTAAATCCGGGGTGCCATCCTGGAGTTGGTTGCAATGAAATTTTTGGTTGGATTGATTGTGTTCTTTTTAGATATACAAAGTTATGGTCGATCAGAGAAAACTTGTACAGATTATCAATTCAAGGTAGAGTGACTTGGTACTCATGACTAATTTAGATTGTGTGAGATCCTCTGATGTTGTTGAGTTTTTTGTTGTTTCCCCAAGTGGATCATTTTAAGTAGTTTGTTGTCCTAGCTGATCTTTCTTTTTAAACATTGGTGTTATTATTATAAAATGGTGCAGAATGTATACATCTGTAACTTTGCTTGTGTTCTTTATGTCTCGGATCTCATCTGTATGTAAGCATGGTGTGTCATCTGTGTGTGATTTGATTGAGAAGCATAGTGAGGTGATAGCTTGCCGTTCCTTGCTCTGTTGACAGTATGTGCTCACATTATTATTCATGATCAAATCAAGTGATGGTTCTAAGATTTCTTCAGGGCTATGGGAAGAAATGAAAGTGGAATTGAGGTTATTGACTGTGTTATTAAAATCTAGAAAAAGAAAATCAAATTTCTTTTAGCAAACTAAATATTTATTCTCGCTAACCTGCAAAAATCCGTCAAAATTTTAAAGAGTAGCGCTTGACATAGCACCAGCATGTTACTGTGTTTTCATGCTAATGTTTCGTGAAATATTTTTATGCTCTATATTGGGGTTTTGATTTTCATTTTTTTCCCCTCATGCCAGCATATCTGTTTTCTGTGTTTTCATGCTAATGTTTAGTGAAATATTTTGTGCTAATGTTGGGGTCTTGATTTTACTTTTTTTTCTATTTTTTCTCGACTCAAAGTAGAGGTTTTTTTAATCCATTAGGAGATCTATGATTGTGTTGAGCAAATATAAGTACAGGAACATTCCAAATTTGAACAAAGTTAACTGTATCTTTTGGTAGAAAAGGATTTTGATGTGGACGCAGTTAGCATTTGGATATTACTAATTAGACCCAAAATGTTAGAAAAGTAGTGAGGTTCAAGATGCTAGAGAACATAACAATGAATTCTGCATTAGTACCTTTTATACATTGAATGAAGTAATATTATGTACAGATCAGACTAGCTTGACTTGAGAATTATCAAAACTTTACACCATATCATACTAAATTGAGCTAGAATATTGGTGTGTCATCCTAATGTATCATATCTCAAACAGATAGTGACTGACTTATATACCGAATACATCTAATATGACAAAAATTGAAATACATAAACAGTTTGGATTGGATCACTAGTATTTGTTTCACATCCTTAATTTGGACTAGAATTAATTGTACATTCATTCTGCATTCTCAAGTCTAAACAAGAACCAGTGGTCTGCTACCGCTATATCCAAGTTCTTAATTTGGACTAGTATTAATTGTACATTCATTCTGCATTCTCAAGTCTAAACAAGACCCAGTGGTTCTGCTACTGCTAAATCCAAATTCAGCCTTCAAGTTTCAACCTGATAGCAACTCTATGAAGAATGAATTCTCAACTTTGTAATACTATGCAGTTCAGTCAAGGATGCTACCTTGTTCAATTCAATGGGTTCTGCATAACTTGCTCGGAAATGGGGAATACAGATACGCAAACAATCAATATCAACTTTGTCAAAAAGATCATAAATAAGAAAATACACAAAAAAGAATGTTCCAAACAAAGCAGACATCTAAACTGAGATAATACTGGCCAAATCCTCTAGGTGATCCTGTAACTATGATTTGATTGAATTCTAAAACCAACTAAACTGCATAAGATCAGTATTTATTAAATTTATGGGCAGGAACGAGNNNCCCCGTGTCCTTTCTATCTCCAACCATCACGTACTTGTTCCTTGCAATGGGTGTGTCTTCAAGCATTTTAAATGCTTATCAAATGTGTGAATGCTATTACTGGATAATTTCACAGTTGCAACTTTTCCGTTGTAATGCAATATTCTAACTGAGTCCTGTTTCCTCGAACAAAAATGGGCTTTGTGAAGCTCCCCTTTCTTCCAGCAGATGTTGACTGTAACACCACCTCGAGCCTTCAACCCTCTGACACATCCTTCATCCCATTTATCTCGTGGGAGAGCAGGGAGTAAATAAACGTCACGCATAGTGCTTTGAACAAACATTTCTGCAATTGCTGCTGCAAAACTGAAATCAAGACAACAATAGTTTCAACTCTCTATGCAAACAACTGAACCTTCTTCATAGGATCAAAGTTCTTACATAATGCTTACCCGAAATTAGCATCAATCTGGAACGGAGGGTGTGCAGTGAACAAATTACTGTACAAACCCCCTTCATAATCACTTTCATGATCAGGGTCAACCAGGTTGATCAACTGCTTGACCAATTTGTAAGCATGTTCACTGTTGTGAAGGTGGGCCCACAAAGCCATCTTCCATGTGGTTGACCATCCTGGACCAATATCTCCTACAGTAGTCATGAAAATCAAGTTCAATATATCATCAATAATAAACTGAAATTTAATATACTAGGTCCATTTACATATTGGTGAGTATCCATGCACTAGATGCCTAAATGTCATGTATCTGTGCGATTTTAGAATCAGATTGGTCAAGTTGCAGGTTTGATAGCGCTACTGTTACAGTTCTGTCACTTTTTTTTCCTGCTAACCTAGCAAGGAAACTACTTCTGAGAACCACTTCATCCAAAGCTTATTGCATTGTGGCCCAACAATGTATGTTAAGCAATATTGATACTCCTTATTAGAGTATAAAATAATTTCTCTTAACCCTCACCACAGATTCAGAGTTTTGTTGCAATGTGGAGGATTTTAAAATGGTTGCAAAGCAACCAAGGTTCAAATTCCACCAAACTCTAATATTACAGTAAAGTCCCTATCACTGTAACAGAACTCCGAAGTTGTGGTGAGAGACAAGAAATATATTTTATATTCTAACACTCCCATTCATGCACCATGCATGAAAAGGAAGAATAAATGAAGCAAGTGGCCAATCACTGAAGGCCACATGAAAGAGAGAATAAAAATGAGTTGCAGAGGCAAGGGAATGGGTAGAGGGGGGCATGTACTCTAAAAACCTGGCTCTCTGATACCATAACCCAAAAGCTTGGTTGATGGCTTATGGAATGTCTATTAAGAAATATTGAAACTTCTATCATACACTTGATAATTCCAAGGTGATACTAGCAATCTTTGAATATATGAAAACTCTGCGGCAAAGTAAATATTCCTCAAAAATACTCTTAATCATACCAAGCTCAGAGTCGAACA
Source organism: Agave americana (assembly GCA_032274545.1). Classification (NCBI taxonomy): domain Eukaryota; kingdom Viridiplantae; phylum Streptophyta; class Magnoliopsida; order Asparagales; family Asparagaceae; genus Agave; species Agave americana. The sequence goes on along the minus strand of JAVRMC010008280.1, from coordinate 28,115 downwards.
GTTAAATATTCTTTTAACAAAAAAATCAAGAAACTTATTTGAAAAAAATAACATTTGGCAACAAAAACAAAACCATGTCTTAATTGTTTACAGAGCAATTTTGGTTAGTGATTGAAATATAAATAGATTATTCTCTTTTGCAAGTTTAAACTGAATGTATAGGCATGTAACCTAGTTAAACTAAACTTCTGTAGCTGTTGATCTCAGTTAATTAAACTTTAATCAATTTTTGGTTAACAAACCTCTTTTGATAAGGCTGTTGGCAGCAGCTTTACACAAATCGGGAGTGTTCTCCAATGTAATTGTATGGCCTGGGAAAAGACCAAATAAGTGTGATACATGCCGATGATGAACATCAGGATCTTCAAAGTCCTCGGCCTGCCAAGACGAGTAATATCTAAGACTCACAGCCAGCTAGAAACATCCATTCCACCATAGTAAAGGAGATGATTTAAAACGCTCCGCAATAAAGAAAATTTGTGAAACTAGTAATAGTAATAATAATAACATATAACAACAAAATAGCTCACTTACCCATTCCATGATATAATTCTCCCTATTGATTCTTGTTGGTGGCAGCTTCGGTATTGCTTCCTTAATCTGATTGATTAAACTGCTATCAGACTTTCCCAAAACCTAAAATCATAAAGAATGAGATTATTACTTTTTTTTAAAAATAAACTTTACTCCAAAAAGGTAAATATCTGCCACTTGAAATAGATAAAATCATACAAAGAAATGTTTTTAGCGAAAAATAGGTATGTAGTCATAATACTTACTTCGGCGGAAGAAATAACAACTGAGAAGACTTCTTTTATGATTGATATATCCATAGTAGTTGAATAGCTGACACTTGCGGTCTGGCCATCAGGTGCAACAAATGAGTGTTCTGGAGAAGTGGAAGGATTGGTTTCCAAATACCCTCCTCGACCTTCAATTAACCAGTCCAACAGAAAAGAAGCACACCCTTCCAGCAGTGGATATGCTGTATTCTCCAGAAAAACCTGTGTGTATACTGAAATCAGTACACCTCTTGAATCCCTACCAAAAAACTACTAGATTCATTATCAAATCCAACTGGGAATCAAATCAAATAGTAAGTTGCTGTTATCCTGTAGATATGCTTTGCACTCTCCATGAAAAGAACAGATATGCCTCGGCCTTTCAAGTACTCCAATTAAAACAAGGAACAAGAGGATAGACACATGCTAATGTGTCAAATTCACCAGGGCCATTTTTTTATTTCTAAGGCTCCATTCTTCTTGAGCTGCCAAGGTTGTGAGCTCAAAGAAAACAACCAATTATTTCTTTCCCATGAGCAGTAATTGCTGCATATTAGTATAACCAAAGAAACAATAGTCTTTTTTTCTTTTTTCTTTTTTCTTTTTTTCTTTTTTGTGGGGGAGAGGCCTGTAGGCTACCAACAATGATCTGTATTGATATCTTATATTGGGTAAAACTGGTAGGGTTCAAAACAATACATTAGATTGAGACATAAATTTGCAAGATAATGCAGGTAAATTCAAGAGCCATTAAGTAGTCAGTGTACAAGTAACCTCGAGAAAGAGATCGTTCGGGGGATTGTATGTATACTAAGTTTCCAAATTTTGCATACTGTCATATATGAGAATAAAAGTTTCAGGTGGTCTTAGTTAGAAAAGGCTGAAGGAAAAATCAGATCATGCAATGTGCTGCATCATGCAGATGACAACAGACAGTAGGAGAAAATATGAACCTTAATACTTTTAAATATTTCACCTTATCCATGGTGAATGAATAATGTTCCCACAGGTGAGTACAAAGCCAAGCCCCACCCATTGGCCAGAAAGCCCACACAGCTTCGCCACGATCTGGTGATGTTTTTGCCCATATATCTGAGACTTGATGTGCCACCCAACCATTTGCTTCATAATTGACCTGTTAGCATAACAGTCTAATGATAAGAAACAATTAAAGCAGTGTAAACGATAATTTTGCATCTGACATAAATTCCTCCTGTATGATTCAACATGGTAGCTAAAACTGAAAAGTGATGCAGACTCAGTAACCCAGCCTTATTAGTTATTACAACAGAGATGTTGTTTTAAGAAAATGCTGATGGTGCTCTCATATATTCAGTGTTGAATAAATAATACACAAAAGTTTTATGTTGTCACTCATTAAGCAAATAAAAATACAGCAACTAACAAGTGAGTTTTGTTACATAATCAACGACAAAAAAAATGATCAAATACTGAGCACATAAGATGTGAACTGATGATATGACTGTTAGAATGCTCGTCAAACTAGTTTTTAGTCATATACCTCTCTATTATCTTGTCTTTCACATAATCCCTCTGACGCAAGTTTACCGATAAATAAAATAATAAACTAGCTTCAACTTATTGCTCGCATGTCTCTCAATTGGGGAACATCCCGCAAAATAGTTGACTTGTTCATTGATTCTGTAATTGCAAGAAAATTGGGATGTGCGAATCACTATTAACTGGACTCTGGTGCCACTTAAATTTTTTTCTTCCATTGAAGTAGGGTTGAATGTCCATTTACAATAGAAAAGATACTCTGTTCATTTTTTTATTTCACTCTCACAAATTAGTTGAGGTGACATGAAAATGTTTCATGCAACTTGTCTTGAGAAATTCGTCTAGGTTGATTTTGAATCCCCAACGAATCTTTAGGATGATGAGGAGTTGACATGAAAATCAATATTGCTCAAATAACCCC
>JAVRMC010007872.1:397-10923 GCA_032274545.1 Agave americana | reverse complement strand
TTGATTGTATGAGTTGTGTTTTTCAGTCAAACTCAAAAACAGATTTTATTGTTACTTGTGGAGAAATACAATTCAAACTACTTGTGCTGCGACACCCACAAGAGACAAAAAATACTGGTTCGTGAGTTTAAAAAATATAAATATATTGCCACTGAGGTCTGACTCACAGATAAAAAATATTGGATTGGGAATTGAAAAGTCTTAGGTTTCAGACTAAGTTACGATCTTTGTTCAAAAATAATAAAATAACAAATACATTACAGTGTCAATATATAAAAGAGTAAATTGTAGAAAATCTCTCAAAAGTATTGAAATGAATAGAAAAACTCATTGTGCTATCAAATTTAGCAAAATATCTTAAATATTTTTTGAGTAGAAAAATTGTGCTAGCTGGGGATTGAACCGAGGGTCCCTAATACAAGAATCAAGAGCCTTAAACCAGTGTACCTCATCGGGCTCTCGAGTCTCTTGAAGCGGAGGGAACCGTGTGAGGCTGGCTTCACAGAGCAGCGAATACACCTCTCGCTCTCGACGGTGGGAAGGATAACGGACCCGCTGCTCCCTTCGCCCGCTATGGACCCAGTAACAGACCCCCAGCGAACAACCATCTTTTTGCCCTTTTTTTTTTCCTTCAATGTATCCTATTTCTATAATTAAATTATAACCGAATAAGTGAAGAATATATAACAGAATAAGTGAAAAAAAATCAATACTCAGTGCATTATAATTAAAATGCTCGTTATGTTAACGAGTAAAACATATTTAATACTATCAAAACCATACTTTTTTGTCTAATAATAAAAAGAGATTATACTTCTCCGATAATATGGCAGTAGGATCCAAACTGTTATAAAATTTGTTTTAATGCTATATTAGTAATACAGTATTCTAAAAGTGGGAAGAAATTCTCAACCTTTCAAATACTTATATTATAACGCTATCCGCACTCTATCACCAACCTTCATTATTTGTTAATATTGAATCTAGCATACTTTCACTGACACTAAGAGTTTCCCAGTGGTGTGAGCATAGTTACAGGACAATAAACATAGGTGGGACACTCGTGTCTGGGGAACATTTCAGATACTCATAGGACACCGTATTTATAATATTGAGACATTTTCTCAACACTTTTCTTATACTACTAAAGTTACACTGGAAAATTTTGCGATGCTAGGTTTAGTTGTTTAATAAATAAAAAAAAAAGTTAATAGGGAAAAAATATTAAAAACTTATTTATTTACAAGAAAAATCTTGAAGATGTTATTACGTCGATTTGAAATGTAGAGATTTTAAAAATAAAATGTTATCACATCTCAGAACACTCAGTTTTTAGAAATATTTCTATTGGGGAGTTACATTTTTCTGGTTGTTAACACATTTTTTATTAGCGGAACATGTATGTGTATAATCATCCCTTTAATTTATCACCTCTCCCAGCATTTCACTTCAATTATTTATCCATAGTAGAATATTGTGAATTACATTTTTGCAGTAATTGTTTATACATGTATAGTGTTTGTTATCTCTATCCTTAAATATATCATTAATTGTAATGATCAGAACTGGTTTTGCTTCATCCAGAATCTCAGGACCTCTCATGATTTCTCAGAAACAAATGGAGAACAATTAAGCTCAGATTGTCTTTTGTTTGCTCTATAGTTATGTTCGAGTTACTGGTTCAACATTTTTTTTCTTTTTTTCCCAAAAGAAAGAGAAGACGGAAAATACAGGATCTTGCGTATTCAACAAATGTTGTGTTGGAGTTCATCATATCTCACTTTTGAATGATTCTGTACTGGGTAACAACAGTACGGTACCTTGTAGTTCAAGTGTTTGTTGAAACCTCTATTTGAGCTTCATCATGAAGTGTTTCTTTTCATCATTCTTTTTGAGGAAAGGGCTCGAGTTTGGTGGTGGCATTATGCTTTCATGTGGATTTGTCTTGATGAGTTGCAGTGGGCAAGATGTTTAGAATGGTTGGATTGGGTTCGAATTAAGGAATGGTGACAATTGCTTTTTTGCTTGGAGGAGGTGAAGAAGAATGCCAAATTATGTTGATACATGAGTTCACTAGCTTGGAGTTCTCGTTAGGTTGGAGGACGCCACCCATCTTTTTACTGTCGGGTGTTATGAATCATTCAAGTCCAACTTGCCTGGTCATTTCTTATTATTACAACATTAAGCTTCCCAAGTGCATCATTGACTTAGATGTGCACTCAATAAACAAAGCTGCGAGGGGAAATTGTTACTTGAAGTACATTTTTATTTGTCTTTTATTGTCTTTTTTTTTTAAGGGACTAGACTGTCTGGGTTGTCACATGTGGTTTGTAACCCTCTATTTGAGAATGTTTCTCGTTAAATTCTTACTAATATAACGCGTATTTTTTATAAAAAAAAAACACTTTTGTGATATTTTGGAGTGTTATGATGTACCATGTCATATTGCATGGTAAAGTCTCAATTGCTGGTTCAAGTGCTCGGTTTGCATCTTGTTTGATATTTTTCTTACGTGTTGCAGCCATAGGGATTGATAATGTATTACTACCTACATCAAAATTTTACTGCTATTTGAACGCTTTTTGAAACAGTAGCTTGAGGAGTTTATGTGGTTTAATAATCCTGTGTATGATTTTCAGGGAGGGTCCGTGTTCAACCTGCTATTAGAGTTTTTTTTTTTTTTACTTGGCGCCCTACTGCATGTGCTTCTAAACTTTTTAGTTTGGGAGGTTTATGTTGCCTATCTATCTTTTGTATTTACAGAGTGTTTTCATTAAAATCTTATTAATGAAATGCGGCGGCGGTTGGGGGGGTGCATTATAGGCTTACCATTTACTCAAAAAAAAAAATTGTGAATGATTCCATGTTGTGTCAGAATGAAGAACTTTATTCATTTCTCATGATTTAAGGCGCCCATTGATCGTTCTGTATGAAAAAGCCATCAATTTTATGATTAGCAAATTTATCTACCATCTATTCTATTCCTGATTTCATAGAAGTCCTATTAGCATAAATCATAGAACACTTATTACTTGGTTGAAAATATGCTTAGCGAAAGAAGAACCAGTAGAGTTGGTAAACCATTTACCTTATCATCATGTTCCAAGGCAAGCATGCTACATTTCAGGAATTTCCTCTCGTGGGAGTTATCCACCTTATTTGTTAAGATTTTTTTTTTAAAAAATAAAAAAACTGAAACTATGCTTGATTCTCTCTTTCATTCTTCTATTCATTTCATATTTCCTGAGCGAATTGAATTTCAATATTCATAAAACAGGTGATATCAACAACTTCCACTAGTGCCCAATGTGTAGCACTTACTGTCAATGCTCATGCTCAATGATCAACAAACTGACATCTTTCCTGGCATAAATCATTACCATTGTTGCCTTGATGTTTTCTATCATTAAACTTGATTCACATAGTCGGCAAACACCAGCATTCTGTCTCCCCTGCTTCCATTTATCTCTTGATGGTGTGCATTTGGATCGGATATGGATAGCATTACCAACACACAGATTTTAACTGAGTTCTTTGGAGTCAAGAAGAATTCACAAATGTTATAAATGCATTCACTTCATATATGTCCATTTCAATAGGAGTGATGATTCCGATGGATATTTAGTTTGAGGATGATTGTGATGCTGACAGTGTCAAAATCTGCAACGAGCCCCAACTCATCACCATCAGAACTGATAATACTGTATATATACACTGATGATTGTGAATTGAATGCGTGCATACCTTCTTCAGTGTCATCAGTGCGCGTAGATACTTCTAAGAATCACAGAAAACTCAATGTTGCAGAATATCTGACAAACAAAATACGGAGTTTTCTTCGATAATTTCTTAAATGTTTCTTCCAGATTTTCTATGGTTGTCAGAAGCAGCTTGACACGAAATCACCACTGAGAATACTTAAATTCTGGAATCACTACGACATATGCGCATCATGATTCTATATGCATGCATATACTGCTCCACATGACCATATTAATACACATGCACAGACATCAAGATCTACGACCAGGCAACAACTAACAGAGTCAATAGCACAAGAAAAGTTGCACTATGATTCAACAGGTCATTTCTATAGTTGACAGCAGCATCTTATACGAAATTGCTCAGAATACTTCTCTGGAATCACATATATGCATCTATATTTCTATACACGAGCAGGCACCCACATCACCAGACGACTAATAGACATGGCAAGAGCGCACAAGGACATCATCTACTGACTGCCCCCATACACATGAACCAGAGTCGAGCACAAGAAAAGTTGTAAATCGATTCAACAAGTCCTATCACTTGGCTAATGATAATCTGAAATTAGCAGCCAAAGCCATTCTCCCCTTTTTCTCATTCTATACATCTCGAGTAGAAGAGAAATAAAACATAAATAATATGTTCCTCCAGGCATTCCTTCCAAAAACAATATCTTCTGAGAATAACAAAAGAAAGATTCAGAACAGCATAAACCAAACTAAATCGGACAAAAATGTAATTATTCAACAATCAATAAGATGGTTAATACATCAGAAAAGGGGGAAATGCCTAATCGAAGATATGGTTCATACATCAGACAGAAAATTTTGCCTTCAAACACCATAGGTTTGCAGATCGGACATGCATCTGAGAAGCTAGCTTCCAAGACATCTTTCTGGTGCTGATCGATGTCTAGACTAGGTGAGCAAGAAAACACTTGAAAACTCCTCCACTAGCGCTAACGCTGATTCCTACCAGCTTTTAGGATACATGTGGCGACAAAGGTGAGACGGTAGCACCCAACTCTTCATCCCCAGTAGTTCAAAATGATGAATAGGTTAGAAATAGCTCCCCCAAAGTAGGCAATCTCAGTGGTGATTTTCAGATGACGTAATAGTGGCAGACGAGAAGCAAGCTTCCAATTCTCTCTTTCATAGTTCTGGAATAGTGAGAGGTTTAGAAAGAAAATTTGAAACCTCCAGCATTGGCATCAGTGGCTGATTCCCAGAAGCTCTGCTTCTTTTGCTGAGCCATCATCTTCTTTTGGGCAACAGATATGAGCTGATCAATGGTTCCCAGAAAAGCCGCTTCAATGGCAGTCCTAAACTTGTCATGTAAGTTCACCCGATTTTTGGTTCCTGAGACGAGCTCACTCGCATTGGGCTTCTTGAGAAAATCAAGAACATTCATCAAGTTCCTCCTACCACAGAACAACAGTCAACAAACAAAAATCAGTGGTAAACTTTTGACAGGCATCAGAAGTTCACTAAAAAAAAAAAAAAAAAATCAATTCATATAAGAGGAAAAATGCAGAATTTTTCTCAATGAAAAAAATCAGCTCAATTTGCACAACGTAGGGAAGATAATTGGATGTTATAAATAGAGTTCAAACCATGGGGAAATGCCACTAGCATCTTTGCTCACTTAGGAGGAGAATGATTTTCTTGAAGCCTTGTCTCTCTAAGAACGAATGTGTTCCCATCTCAGAAAGAGAGCCACTAAACATTGTCTTACTTGGACATGGTTTATCGTCCGATGCCAATATGAATCGGCAATATCGTATTTGGTTTTGTGGTACCCAATACGATATTATCCTTAAGAGATAAGGTACATTTTTAATGTGGATCAAGCAGCTCTACATTAATTCTCCCCCTCTTGAAGGAGACATTCCTGTTGACAAGTCTAAAAAAAAGGATCTGACGTACTTTTTTCTTCACTAATTCTTCTATAATATGTTTGCTCGCAACTCATCTTTTGCAATCACTAATTGATAAGGCATCTCACTCACAAGGTAAAAATGGAACAGAAATTGACCATATAGCAGATGGCTGTAGAAATAGTTACAATAATCCGAACCAATCTCTATGATTTCAGGTTCATGATTGAGCTTAGGCTCGATTGCCTATGAAAGAAGACATGGCAAAAATGGGGGTTGGTTCGCAACTATAAACGGTCGTGTTAACGGTGGCAGTGCAACTGGATCTTGAACCATAAACATGGCCTGGCTTATATTTAGAAACATGAATTGTAGAGGGTTGAAATAAGGATAATCTGCTACATATCTGATTTCCTATTTTCACATAAAACAATATTAAGGATATAACTCATTTTTTCTCTATTTGTTAATTCATATTCTCTAAATATCTGACAAATATTCGAATCTGATCTGAGTCCAAATTTGTGTCCAACTAATATGGTTAGCAAGTTGGAATGTCTGCACCCGAATTAGTATTTGCTAAAGAAAACGGATGCAGATACAGTAATACATCTGCTGTGTATCTGATCCATTTGCAACACTACTAAGATGATTACTGGCCTTACAAAATTTTTGAAGTACAAATTGCAGGATCCAGCTTTTCTTGTTGTATTATATCTCTATGCTATTTATGCTGATTGAACATGCAAATAATTAGAGGCACTTGTTGATGACTGAGGTTTCAGTATAGAGGCTAAGGGCACAAACATATTATTTTTTGTTGTCCTGGCAAGTGACAACAATTGAGGAAGCCTGGGCACTTGATTTTGTCGATCATTCATATGGTTGATTTGTTGAATATATCTATCCTTGCATTAAGCCAACATTCTCATTCACCCTGGCACTATTTTTTTCTTTTTGGTTAATCGATGATCTCTTCCAGTTATAAATTAATGTTTATCGAAAGGTCATCGATTTTAACAGAGTATAATACAGTTGCTTGTTAATATTTTGCAAACTTCATCAATTTTTTTGTCTAATTTATCCTGCGGAGCAGTCACTGTCTTTATGTTGCACTTTTTGCTTAGCAAAATCTCCAATTCTCTTCAAAATTTCATCATCCAATCATTGTCTTGGGCATGATTATAGAGATCGATAAATTTGCAAAATCTCTTATTGAATTCAACGTTGTAAAATATGTGGTTATAGATCATAATACTCAGGTCCATGCTCATAATTGAGGCTAGGTTGTTAGTAAGAAGACATGGTCGTATAGAAAGAACACAGAAATATGTGAAAGGTTTCATATTGTAATTACTGTGGCACACAGAAGGCGATGAAAGAAATGTTGCAAAAGAAGGCTCATGAGTGAAGTGACTCGATGAGGAAGCTTGCATTGAATCAAGTGAAGTTGATGTAGAAGGCTATAATGCAGAATAGTAGAGAAACAAACCAAGGAAAGAAGAAATTTAGTAAAACATAAGGAAAGATAAGAGCAAGAAGGAAGCAATGAACTTAGCTCTATATCAATAAGACAATAATAAAATTCATTCATTCAGCAAAAGAAAAGGAAAAAGAAAGATCAGAAGATGTAAATATCACCTTTAAACTTCTGTCTTTTGGATCTTGTTAGGTGAGATATAGCATGGATTAGAACCCAAATTTGGGTTCAGATGAAGAGGAAAGAAGAGCAATGAGAAAAAATGGGTTAAATTCAGTTTGGAGCCAAAATAGTCCCATTTAATTATAAAAGAAAACAGTCACATGGGTTGTTATGCCCACGTGTTATATTAAAAAAATAAAATCCATCTTAGTCCCTGATATGTTTTTTTTTTTTATTTTAGCATCTAAAACTTGTACCTACTTACTAAACATACATAAAAATTAAAAAATTTCCTAAACTGCTATAAGCATTTCTAAAACTATTTCTAGAGTACTTCACTGATCTAGCCCCATAAGAATCATATGTAATGCATTAAATCTTGACATAACATCAATGGACTTTTTGGTATATTATTAGGAATTGTTTGAAGTGATTGGAACAATTCGTTGGGCAAGTTAACTTGGAATTTCAACCCTGGTGTGCGCAGACTTCTCTACCTTACTAGCATTTTCAAAAATCTCTTCAAATTATAAAATTAAGTTTCTTAGTTGCTAATATCCTTCGTAGTTTTATTTTCAATTATTAAAAATTTGAACCAGACAAATAATTAGTTGTGGTTGCTGATTGCATTTGACATATGAAAGATTTAAAAAGATTTTCCTATGCAATCACCGTATGTTTTATTTCAATGTCAAAAGACAAAGTTTTTTATAAGATAATAGCTTATGAGTTTAATAAACATACATGCTTGCCAAGTGTATCTCTTTGAAAGATTATAATTTAAAGATGTTAAATCAGCCAGTGAAATTTGAAATTATATTTTATTAATAGTTTATGATTATTCATACTTATCACGTGATTTGAGAATTTCTGATTAAAGTATTCTAAGCATGGGAACTTAAATTTTGTAAATGACATATATTATTCAAATTGAAATGTATATTAGTAACTGGTAAGTGTATTCAAAAGTCAAAAGTGGAAGTTTTTGAAGTGTTAAAAACCTCAAAAGTTCAGTATGAAGTGAGGTGATTGTCTGGTATTGAGTTTACTAAATAAGTGGCCTCCGTGCAACCTATGTTAGATACACTAAGCCCCAAGGTGATTTTTCAGCGAGTCCTGCGCATTCCTATGCTACTACACCATAATTTGTAGCCTTAGTTGGACAAACAAGGCAATTTCATGAAATGTGATAAGAAAATTATTATTGTTACTATGTGACACTGTTTATGATGCCACGTTCCTCCCAAAAGAGAATCATTTCCTTCAATACTCACTCATTTATAGATATTTTACAATTAATTTCAAATACTTGAAGGAACAAATTTAGGAAAAACTTCCAATGCACAGGTTGACAGGCACTTGTACAAAAATGAGTATCTGAGCAGTAACTTATTTCTTTGCCGAACAACAGAGATAGCACCAAATTTTTACTAATAAGAACAATAATTAAGAACAAAACCAAAATGAGAAGTTACGAATACATCATAGAGAATTCTCACCTGCTAACATAATTCTGGGTGACGGCAATAGAATCCTCGAGATTGATCACCAAATGCCACCATCCATTGAGCACAAAGACCGCATCCCCCGCCTTCCACACACACTCAACAGGCCTCCGTTGCAATCCTTACATGCCCCCACAAAAATTCGTGAACCACTCAATAATGGACACCGGGCTCAACCTCCACCCCATCCGGGCTCGGATGCACCACCTTCGGTGGGAACATCTCCCACTTCTTCGACCCCTTGATCACCGCATTACAGGCTGACGTCAAATTCAGGTCCACATGAAACTACTAAAGTTTATATCACTGCACCAAAATTCTGAAGTTGAGGTGAGGGTTGATGTATTTATATTTTAACACACCCCCGCAGATCGAACGCCCTTTTAGTGGGCCGAAACTTGGCTTTTCGCGGTATCGTTATTTTTTTATTTTAAATCCGCTTTTTAATGCACACCCGATGGGAATTAAACCTGAATTGCTCCGATACAATATATTAGACACACAATTAAATGTGTTTCACATGAAAACATAAAAAAATAAGTTAGACAAGTATAATGTGCTAAATAAACAATAAGACCTCAAAATTACATCGACACACCAAATTAAGTTAAATTGAGTTGTCATAAACTCTATGTGTTGCTAACAAACATTTATCTGATAAAATTGGATAAGCGACACGTGATAAAAATGCGTCCATGCCGGGGAGGAATGCTGGAATCCATGCAACATTATCGTAACCTTTGTCTCCCCAACTCTCCCCCAAGAATTTTTTATAATCCAGTAGTTGATACCCCTTTCTTTGTCGTGATCAAAACCCATAACAATCATGTAATACATCTGCAAATCATCCTCTATCTTATATGATTGCAAGGTCGAACTATCATGAGGTAGAGGCAACTTCTTTCCAATTTATATATCCTTTTTCAATCATGTATCTCAAAGCCTATGTATTGCAAAAAATATTTTTATAACTAGTATAAAATATTTAAAAATAAGTTTATATTCAAAATTTACTCAAAAATATGTTTTTAGGATAGGTCGGTCGACTGAACCTCGGGGCCATTTATGGCCTTAGCATGTGCATGCCGCTCGGTCGCCCGACAAACCTAGTGGTCGACCGACAAACCTAGTGGTCGACCGACTTACACTAGCTTGGTCTCCGTTGAGATCGATCGACCGGGCGGTCGATCAACGCCAATGGATAGATCGATCGACCGGGCGGTCGATCAACGCCAATGGATAGTTCAAACTATTTGAACTACCAGTTGACCAGTCGGTCGACCGGTGTTCTGGCACAGCTACAGTATCTGCTAGTTTTCGAAAATCTGTTTCTTTGACTTTTCCTCAACAGGTATATTTGCTCTTTTAAGGGCTAATCTCGCTCTTAATGACCTGATAGGCTCTTCTAACAGTATTTTATCATTTGCCTATATATAGGGTTCATTTGTAGAGGATTACTAGCAATTGTTTTTGAAAAATATTTGAAAAATCAAGTTTATTCAAGAGAAAATATTTCAAGTTTTCGTGCTTCAAGTGCTCTCATTTCAAAATTATTTTCTGCAAGTTTTTAGCTCTTAGGTTGATTCATTTCAACTGATTTTCTCTTTCACAAACTTTTTGAGCTTTCACCTCACATCAAATACTATAAGAAGTTGTAAGAGAGATTGTTTGTGATCTTTGTGGTCACCAAGAGCTTGTAAACCTCATTGGCTTTATGTTACCTCTTGTGTAGAAG
>JAVRMC010007595.1:0-11270 GCA_032274545.1 Agave americana | reverse complement strand
GAAGACTTTATCTTTTAATTTCAATTAGTTCTAGTTTACTTTGTACAAATATTGGGAATATAGAACTTATTAATTTACTTTATGTTACAGATTACAAGGTCAGATGAGTTCAGAAATGACATTGAAACTGCAAACAAAGAGAGTGAAAGCTCAAATGAACATGACACCGTGGAAGGCACCAAATACGAAGGAGGTGAGATCCGTGAGGATTCTACAAATTCTATCAGCAAAGAACTGGGCCAAAACAACGATAAAGATCCAACTCTGATCAAACCAGAGACAGAATCCGACTCTGAAAGGGCTTCTCAGTTATCTCAAGAACACTATAATGATGCAATTGCTGATTCAGAAGTTATGAACAGAGATGTTGTTACTCTCGAGGAAATTAATGGCATGGACAAAGAAATTGACAGTTTTTCCACTTCGCATGCTTCAGGGGAAGATAATACAGGGGCAGCAACAGATCCAACAAAGGCTATAGAGCAAATCCTTAGTGCAAATAATGAGAATGAAGATAGTGATAGAAATATGGTAGGAGAAACAGAGTTGACTGTTGAAAAGGATATATATGAAAAACCAGAAGAAAACAGAAGTGTTGAGAGTGAAGCAACACCAGGAATGAACTTTCATGAGGAGAAGGCGACCGAGAAACTTGACGATAGCAACCAGCCACAACAGGGAAAGGAATCTTCTGCTGCACTAAAAGAATCCGCAGCTGATGAAACTCTAATTAGTGCCTTACAAGAAGAAAAGTGGGAAGACAAGCTTGAAAACCCCCCTAGAGAGGTATCATGGGAAGCCACGGTGGCTGAAGAAAGTACTCACCCTCCAGATGTTGAGAAAAAGGATCCTCCCCAAAAGCATGAAGAGTGCTTTGCCACGAAGGATGAAGCCAGGCACACTCTTGATCAGGCAGTGGTTGGAATGGACACAGAAGATCCGACTTCTCTAGCAGATGGTTCAAATGCAGAGGTAAAATATTCATACAACAATTTCATGTATTTATTTTAGCATAATTTACTCTGTGAACTCAAATGCCAAATTTGTGTTGCACCAAGGTTTCAACTTTCAAAAGAACCTTTACTGAGCCAAAACTGACTAGTGCCAACCTTTAGATAGATTTGATCCCAAATCTATGCATGTAAAAGATCTTTTACCTTACATATTCTACAAAACTTTCTTTGTTTATTAATCATATAGTATGTATTCATAAAACTAGGTCAATCTATTGACAAATACAGGGTACTTGTGTTAAACCTCTATCTTTTAGGTCAACTACCCGATTTAACATCAACTTCAGGAGTGAGAAAAGATTTCAGTTTCCTGCCATATAACCGATAAACTGACCAATGTATTTAAACCTTTTATCTTTAGCTGAATCTCTTATGCTGATATCTTCCAGCAGATACCCTAAAATTGTCAAAGTGGATGATAAGACCGAAACAGAAAATGGTAAAGAGAAGATACATGAGAAAGAACTATAGGTGTAATACCTGATAACATGTGTTTATGTTGTAGTATACACATGATGTAGTGAGTGATAGGGCTGAAGAAACTCCCAACTCAGCATGTGAAGAGCAGACTCAAGAAACCATAAATACCAGAACCAGCATAGAAGATAATGGCCAAGGAAAAGAGTTGACTGAGAAGCTTAAATTGGTATCAAACTCGGTACCTGAAGACAAGAATCAATAACTTGTCAAGGAAAAAGAATCCTCCGAGATTGAGAACTCAACAAGCGACTGTATTCTCAAAGACATGGTTATTTCTTAGTCTGATTTCATCTGTTTTGACTCTAACTATGTAGTACATATTCAAATCAGTTTACCATAATTTTATATCTCCAACTTCCTTTTAACCAAAGCCCAATCTTTGAAGCAGATCTCTGAAACGGTTGAGGCAAATGATGACAAAGAAAATGTAATTGATAAGCCTAGTTTAAATAAAGGTTTTGATGGACGTCCAGAAACACATGGTGAAGTTGGTCAGAAGAAAGGAGAAGGCCCAAGCTTGGTCATGGAAGATCAGATTCATCCAGCTACCTACACAGAAGAGAAATTACAAATTGATGTCTCTGAAGAACAGAAAGGAACTCAGCAGTCTAAGATTATCCCAGAATCACTAGCTAAAGATAAATGTCAAAAGAAAACAAGTGAATCGGATGCTATAAAAATTGACAACACAACAGATGATGAAGATCCCAAAACAATGGTCAGCTCGTTACCTGATTCCTGGACATTTACTTCATGAATACAGTTAGCAAACAGACATTTACATTTTCTTGCTAATTCTAAATGCACTTCATGTTTCATTCACCAAAGTTATAGCCTAATTTGCATATCTTCTGAAACAGATACCTCGTGTTGCTAATTTTAATGGGGAAGCTGAAACTGCAAAGGAGAATGATGAAGCAAATGTTAACACAGACAAAGGCGATTCTTCTGATGGCCATACATCAATTGTACCCATACCTGACCAAGTTGGTGAACATGAAGATGACTCCAAAACTGAGAGTGGAGAACATATCAACGACAAAGGAAATGTAGAAGTTGATATCCAGAAAGAAAAGGCTGATTCCGAGGAACTTGAAAACATCACAGAATCAGTACCTAATGTTGATTATCAAGGGGATGTTAGAGAACCAAAGTCTATAGACAACTCAGCTCATAATGATCATCTCGACAAAGAGGTTAGCTTCCCACCTAATTCATTCTAATTGAATCTCGGCTATATGGTAGAGATTAATTCTCTACAACAAGTTCTTTCCTCCTCAAAATTATTATATTTTATTCCTGAAAGCCTTAAATTAACTATATATCTTTAATATCTTGTTAATGGAGCAGATTCCTGAAACCATTGACCATAATGATGATCCCGAAACAACAAAGGTGAAGGATGAGGGTGTCCTGGAAAAGGGCATTGCTTATGTTTCTGATACTCATGAGTTACTTAAGAAACCATCATATGATGAAGTTGGTGAAAAGCATGAAGATGCTGATCAACTAACCAACACTGAAGACAAAAAAGAACCAATTATGCAAGAGGAAAAGGAAAACCCTGATATCAACTTGGAACTTGGACCTGAAAACCAGAGTCGAGACGCCATACCTGAACCAGAAAGTGCCAAGCTAGAGAAAGCACCAAACCTAGATAAGGATGCAAAATCTTCAGATGAAATAGCAGAAAATGCCAGTGATGCAACATCAGAATCAAAGTTAGAAGAAACTGTGGTAGGAAACAATCATGAAATAGAATCTGACGAAAAACTAGAAAGTACCAATGAGATTGGAGTGGAGGAAGTGCCAAGAGAAGAGAAAACCGTAGACAATATTGTTGAAAAAACTTTAAGCACCGTGAATACAAACTCTGCTGAAGTTACTAGTGAAAACCAGCTAGAAGGAAACAATGGTGCAACTATCAATGCGGACTCTGAAAATATTGGTCGTAAAGAAACACAGAAGTTTGAGGAAGCGATCCCTGAAGTTGCCAACAGAGATCAGAACAAGGAAAGATGTGATGGAGATAACACAAAGAATGGAACTAGTGAAGAGGTTAGTCCAAATATCTAATTACCCATACAAAAACACAGAATTCTTTCATGTAGAGATGTTTAATCAATTTTTAGTCAATCTTTTTATTATTCAGGACAAGATATCAGAGGTTGTCCACAACTTTCAACCTTTACTAATGATTGAAACCGAAGCTCAAATCTCAGAAGATGTAAGTCAAATCATGAAGGTTGATGCACATGAATGCCAAGATTATGCAGAAAATGGAGAATGCAGAGAGGTCAGACTATTTTCTTTTACTGAGCTATACTGTTCCTTCAAACTGTCATATCACCAAAGAGAAGAATTTGTTATGCAGAATAAAAACACAAGTCAAATGACAGAGAAAAATGTAAGCAATGAGAATGAGGAGAAGAACAAAAAAATTTATGCTTTCACTAGCACACCATTTAATGAAGCAGCATACGGAAACTTACAAGGAGATCAAGGGGAGCAAGAAATTCAAGAAGATGACAGGACAAGAGATGGTGTTCCAAATGAAGTTGTTGATCCCAAACATGAGGTTTGTATTTGTCTCTAAATCTCCCCTATACTTTTCTTTTCCAATTTTAATTGATTTTGTGGAGACCAACGAGTGCACTGGTCAATCAGAGTGATGGGATCATAGTTGAAGGATGAAGTGGCCAAGACTTGTAGTATACCTAAACAAACACGGATTGGGAAATTAAAAAGGATATTTTGCTTGCTAATTTAATATAGGGATGAAACCCCTAAAGAAATATGGATGGATAAAAAGGATACATTTAGCCAACCCCAAAATCTGGGATAAAGGCTTTTCTATATTTGTGATTGCTGCTGCTGGTTCTGGGTGTGGTTGTTATTTTTATTAAATATTTATTTTCTTTGCTTTTTTGATATTCCATTTAAAATGTTTCCATGAAATAAAAAGTATGCAAGTCCAAGTACATACATTCTCAAACCGCAAAAAAAGAAAAAAAAATTGAATTGCATTAACTCATCCAAAGTTTACTACTTGTACGTCGACTTTACTGTGTACTACCTGTGCCTGTGACTCTCTCTCGTCTGCAACATAATTTCTGAGGGGAATCACCTATTCCAATTCCCGAATAAATCATAAGATCCTCTTTCTCCTTCCTTCGCGCCAATGTGGTCCAGACCTGGGACTCTGCATGCTTCTAATTATTCTTGTTGCACCTTTCTTAACCTTTTTCCTTTAAACATATGATTCTGACTTGAAATCCATAGGAAGTCCTATGTTGCACGGACAAGGCCACTACAATACACACTCGAAACGCTGATAAGTGGCAAATTCTTAAAAGTAGACATGATATGTGTGTCTGACACGCATGTCAGACACATTTTAGACATGACATGACTCCATGATATAAGTGTCCGTGCTACATACAACTCCAATCAATGAATTAATGAGAACACATAAAACACATTAACAAAATAATAATAATAATAATAATAATAATAGAAAGTTCCTAAAAGGAGCGGTACCCACACACATCTATGTATGTATGTATGTATTATATCCAAAGTTTTGCATCTGTTAGTTCAGGTTCACTTATGAAACCTACGTCTTGTACTTTCTTGACTGCAAGCACTAAAGAGAAGCTTCAGCTTTACCTTTACTGTAACGCAAAAATACAGACTGTAAGTATGTCTAATGCTGAATCACAATATTGTTACTCAGATAAAGGAATCTGAAGATGGGGAGAAGGAAATCATAACCATCATTGACAATAACTTACCTGACATTCCTGCATCAAATAAAGAAGCCGGACAAGTGGAAAATGCACCTGAGAAAGCTCAGGATTCATCACATGAAGAACATATTCAGGAAAGCATCAGTCGGAAAGAAGTAGAAAATGCACAAGCTGCAGATTCATCATATGAAGTGCAGATTCACGAAAGTATCAGTCTAAGTGAAGTAGAAAATTCATGTGACAGAGCTGGGGATTCATCATATGAAAAACATGTTCCTGAAAGCATCAGTCTTAGTGAGGACGCCAACCTTGAACCACCCACAAAAGAAAATGCAACTGAGAATCATGAAGGAGATCATGCTTCAATGAACAATGAACAGGAACGCAAAGAAGTTACTGGGCAAGGAGTTTGTGATAATGATAAAATCTCAGAAGAAGACAGAATTGATTATGGAGAAGCATTCAGATCAAGCTTGCTATCTCAAAAAGTAGAAGATGGTGAACAATATGAGGCTGATGAACTGATATCTGAAGAGAAAATGGAAGCATTTGAATCAGAACAGAACAAGGAAGCCTTCAATGCATGTCCTGGAGTATCATCTAACAAATTTGACGAACCTACTGCAGCTGAAATCAAGTGCCTATCACAAGAAATGGCAAACAGAGAGGAAGAAACCAATTGTACAGATGAAAAGGTAGGTTTAGAACATGTAAAATTAGCTTTATCCTTTCTTTCTTTTTTTCCGTTCTCCCTTCTTTCTGCCATTTTTCAGTTGTTTTAATTCAGAAACCAATAAAGTGGATATTTATCTGTTATATAGGCTAAAGATGCTGAGTTGGTACCTCAAATGGACATGGAAACAATGGGTGATTTACATGCTAATGAGGCTTCACTTGACAAGAACTTGCAAGATGGCTCTGAAGAAGTTAACAACGAGAAAATTCTGAGCATGCCAAAAGATAACAGCACAAGAGTAAAGGCTATTTCAAAGGATGAAAACAAAGAAGAGCAAGATGTCCAGATGAGCTTAGAGAAAGAGGAGCAGGAAGATACGCCACAAGAGAAAGAAAATGAAATGCAGACAGAGCAGAAAACTGATGAATCAAGCAACGCAATTGCGAACAATGAGAATGGGAGTTTCAAAGGGAAGGAAACTACAGAAGATGATTCAGAGAAAGAGAAACATGATGATGGGGATCCTGAAAAACCCCCCCATGTGGTCATTGAGGATCTTGAAACAGCCACTGGAACTGAGGATATTCCTGAAAGTGAAACTGAGAAACAAATTACGGAAGATAAAAATGAGGAAAATTCAGATAGAGGAATAAAACTTGTGGAATCAGTAATTGAATCAGAACCTGGTAATCAAAGTAATAAGTCAATTTGCACTACTGAGGAAGCAAGTCTGACTGAAGAGGTGAGAGAGTAAAATTTTTCTTGTTGTTTCTACTTCTCCACGAATTAAATTAACTTTATTTTGTTTAGCATTAACACATGCCAGTGTCAAAGCTTTAACTAACTTAGATTAACGCAGACCTTAAACATGAAGGGTCTGGTTGATGATGTTGCACAAGTAGGTTTACAGGATGAAGGAAGCCACTGCAAGATGGTGGTTAGTGATTCTATTGCCCATGAGTTGATAAACATGGAAAGACAAGAACATCACCTACAAAACGAGAGTGTGGAAGTTGAAGCCCATGAAAATGCTGAGCAAAGTGACAACATTATCATGCAAAATGAGGAAACAGAAGAAGGAAGTGAAATGTTAAACATAAAGTTACGAGAAGATGCAAAAGAGGTCGTGCCGCTTGAAGAGTCCTCAAACACCTTGGTTGGCAGACAGGATATCCGGAATGGAGGAGAGAATATTGAGGAAAATTTTGTGTCTGAAGGGGATGCAATCGAAGCAACCTACGACCAGATTCAAGCGGATGAGACTGAAACCAAGAAAAATAATGAATCGGACACTGATACTGTTCCAAATGTTGAGGTCAGATCAAAGAGCATCGATTAAACTGCAATCTTCTTTCCATTCATTATCTATACCCTCTAGTTCATGTTTTGAATGCTAAATAAAGTTAATCTCTGCTCTGATTCTTGTTTACAGGTTAAAGAATATAATCATCAACCATCAAACCAAAGCATCACGAGGATCGATGCATCTCAGAATCAAGGAACTTCATCCATTATGGCATCACCAGCTGTGGAAACCAAAAAGGAAGTCGTTGAGAAGTTCAGTAAGATATCTGATTATTGGCCCATGGGATACAATGAAGAGGCTTCAGATGTCAATGCAGTGGACACAGAGCGTCCAGAGGAAATGAGAAATATTGTAGAACAGCTAAATGCAGTAGAGAAGTTTACATTCACTTCTGCTGATTCAACGGCTGCTTCTGAGATAGATGTGAAAGCTGAAGAAAGTTCTGCTCTGGAGGCTTCAGGATTAGATCCCATTTACAAAGAGGGAAGAGAGGAACTAAATTCAGACTCAGTGCCCAAAGAAGATATGGATGAGAATATTGGTTCTGCAAATGAGCTCACAGAGGACAACGAGAACCCATGTGAAAAATCTGTGATGCAAGAACCACAAGTGAACCAATCAGAAGTAGTTGCAGAAGCAGAAGAACTGACAGACAAGTCAAGTCGTGAAGTTGAACTCAGTAACTTACAAGAGGAAAAACAACAGACGGGCCAGGGTGAATTGCCAGTATCACATTTTTTGATGAAGTACATATTACAAGAAGAAGATGATACATTTAAAGGCGCTGGCGATGAGGAGAATGAAGATGTGATGAATATGCAAAATGAAGGGGATGAGAAGAATGATGTCAAAATTCCAAAACCGGAAGAAACCTGCATCCCTTTGTCTGATGTACAGCTAACAGAAGAAACAAGCATACCATAAGACAATGTAGGTTCCGAGAAGCTTCAGGACAGTTACGAATTAGTTCAAGCAGAAGAAAGCTTGGATGTGAAGGAGACTTCAGAAATTACAGTTGTTAAGGATGATGCAAGTCCACAAAGTACCCTTGACAAGTCAACATCAGGACTGGCAGTGACTGAGGATAGAAAGGATGAAGTCGCCAATCCATGGTCTGAAACATCAACTATTGCTACAGATGATGGCCTAGAATTGATATCTACAGAGAAAAGCATCCCAGGAATCATCATTGAGAGTGAAGAACATTGCATGGATGCAGATGTGGTGCAGGATGAGAAATTTCAAGCAACGGTTGTTGAAGAGACTGTAACAGAAAAGGAAACACAGAAGGAAAACGAAATTCTGGAGAAAGACACAGATGTTTCAATTCCTGGCAAGGCTAAAGAAGAGGACATTTTACAGAAAGAAGTTGGAAAAGAAAGCGAGGAGTGCTTGCAGGATGACGGGAACATTGAGGCTTCCAATGCAGAATCTGACAGGCAATTTACCAGTGACGAGAATATAGATGGAGATGTTTTGGAAACGATGTCAAAAGATAAAAGGGTAGAATGTGCAGATGAGGAGAAAGATGCTGGATACCAAGTGGGAAATTTGAAGAATGACTCGAACGAGGAGCTGAAACTATCTGAATCACAAAATGATGAGCAATCTGATATTGTAACTGGATTTAATGTTCATGCTCCAAAGATGGCCGAAAAGATTATAGAGGATGAAATGGTCAACCTAGATAGAAAGAAAGTGGTGGAGACAACAAATCCCAAGGTGGATGAAAATCAAACTGAAGAAGAACATTGCAATACAACAACAGTGGAAACAAGAGACGCAGAACTGAAGCCAATACAGAAGTGTGATCAAACCAGCAAGTCCTTTGAGTCTTCTATCATTGATGACCATAAACTTAGACAAACTTCGCAACTTCAGTCAGAAGTCAAAAAAGTAGAAGGGGGAGAAAAGAAACAAGATGTGATGATCGACCAGAACCAAGTGCAGATGAAAAATGGCTCGAGCGTAGAAATGAAACCATCTGAGTTACAAAAAGTTCAGCAATCTGACGTTGCAATTGAGTCTACCTTTCAAGATGAAAACAAAACTGTGCAGACAACAGACACCAAGGTAGATGAAGGCAAAACAGATAATGAAAAAGATCAAAAGGAAGAGGAATTTGAATGCAATCCAGAGGAATATGGTCACAACAAAACAACTAGTGTGGAAGATAGAGATGCAGAATTGAAGCCAACACTGAAGAAGTCTCAAGGTATATATTCAAAGGTCAAACACTCGATTGCAAAAGTAAAGAAGGCCATTACAGGTAAGTCCTCCAACTCAAAGGCACTCTCAGCAAAATAAGGAGTATTAGTTAAGAAGTCAGCCCAGATTGTGATATAATTTTTGGAGTATCCTTTGGTGAGTTTTTTTTATGTCATTAGAAGGTCAAGGGTGATCTTGCACTTATATTAGTGCATATTTTATTGCTGTACAAAAAGAAGAAAATATGCCAGTGAAACAGGTATAGAGAGTGGTAGGACGATACCATTCCCTTCTGTCTATTGTGTCATGAAGTTTGTTATGCTACAAAATGGGCTATGAATCATTGGATATATTTTTTCTATACTGTCTTTCTGATGCCATGTAGTATGCTTGTAGTATGCTTAAAGAAAAGTTTCTGGGGAAAAAATTACATTTTTCATATATTTCATGCAGGAAGGAAAACAATAGGCTTTTATATTCAGGAATTCCCATGCAATTTGTCCAAAATATAGGAGTGATTGTGCAATCAATAAGTAGACAAAGCTTAAATGGTGCATACATGCTATCCAACTGACTCAGCAAGTATAGCATAAGTGTAATATATTCTCTACTAAGTAGACAGTATAAAAATCACAAATAAAACTTTCTGTACTTGAAAGAGTAGAGTGCTTATTCAGAAGATGCACTCTGTGTCTTCATCTCAATCTAATAAAGTGAAAGGGGTCCTCACAAGAACGAAATTTTATCAACGAAACATGACAAGTTGAGAGTAGAGTATGTCAGTTACGCACTTGATCATCAAGAACTTATCTGCATTGAACTAGTTAAGAACAACTCAAGCAAGAAACCAACAATGCAACAAAGATAAATTTGGTTAGCAACCTCAAAGGACAACTATCAAACATGTGGTGGGCGAACTGTAACCGACAAACAAATTGTGAATGTCACTAAACTGAGATTTATATAGAAGAAATTTAGATGGGAGAAAATGTAATTCATAATACCTATACTTCATAAAGAAAGGTTGGAGAGGACCAGAAAGCAGGTCGGATTCAGGTCCCATGCAGCATCCGCAAGCAGAGGAACATGCCTGTGATCTTCTGAGCTGGGTTGCAGTCCATTGCAGCCCCCAGTGCAATAATTTCTCTAGATGCAGGTCCGTGCAATAATTTTGAGATTGAGACTTGTGAGCCGTGATATTAATTGTATTCTCAAATCTCAACAACCACTAGCTGAACTGTATGATATTTAACGGAATTATAACATGCAACAAATAAAAAATTAAAGAAAATAAAAGGCTGGCCTGGGGTGACGTAGTCGTGCAGACGCACTGCCCTAGAAGAAAGACGGCCGGTCTCTCGTCCGGACCTTGAACGTGGCCTCCTCTCCTAGCGGTAAAAACTCCCCCGGTAGTACACCAGCACCCAACTCAGGACGATGAGTCAGGCCTCTGCTCAGACGGAGGTTTGTTGCCCTTAGGTGGAAAACAGAGTCGAGAAAACACCAAAACCCGATCGCAAGAACGCAGTTAATTTTAGCAGAATATATGTAAGAAATTTGTGTGGGAGAAAGAGGGTAGATAGATTTTCTGTTTCTTGTAAAAGATACTTGCAGAACTAGGGTATTTATAACCCTCTGCAGATCTTTCTGTTTGAAACAGCCCGAGAGAATCTGCGATCATGCGCGAGTGGTTACAACGTGCAGATCCGATTCTCTTGAACGGGTCCAACTATTCCCGAAAAATCTCAACAGAATTTTAAATAAAAAATAAAAAACAAAATGTAGCAGGTCCAACAAGCCCCTGAATCGAACTGCATTCGTGTCCGCAGGTCGTGGGC
>JAVRMC010007549.1:3039-13653 GCA_032274545.1 Agave americana | reverse complement strand
GGCATACCAACAAAAGCTACAGTGAACAAATAGAACAAAATAAGAACAAATAAAGTCATAGATAACCTGTTGGTCAGCACAAGAGCCTTAGAAAGATTGCTGCGGAAGTGTGTGACAAGAAGAGACAACACCTAATTCAAAGGAAAGAAATAATATTAATGACAGTCATGTAGTTCTAGTTGACAATGCATATAACAAAGGTCAACAAACACCTGATTCATGGCAACATAAGCATAACCTTTATGGATGAAAACTCTGCGGCTGGCAACAAGATCAGGCACTTCCTCAAAGGGTACCTTCAGCAAGAATACATGACAACTGTGATGAATCTATAATACTAAAGTCTAGAGATGAACAAAAAGGTGGTGAAGTCATGTGATAAAAAATTAAAGGAAAACAAACCTTCAAGAAGATGGTGTCAGCTGTGACAAAAAGAAAATTTAAAAGGTGTCAGAAAAGAAGAGAGTTAAAATGACAGAGCTATTGGCTCCATAACCATTCTTTTAGAACAAAATGAAATGCATTTCTCAGTTGATTTCTGGAAGGCTGTGTGATACAGAGAACACAAATAACTCTTGTTACAGAAAGAAGACATAGTGGAAGCATCAGCAACTGCTCACATATTTAATAACATCCTCATGCATAAAACTGATAAAAAGCTTGCAGCTCACAGTTTAGGTCCTGAAAGTCAAAAAGTAAGTTAGACTAGTACACTGTAGCAAACAAGGCTACCTGAAACCCCTTGTATATGATCACAATGTTGTTGAGTTGGATGTCGAACAAATAGTCTCACATTGGCCAGACATGGGGATGGTATTAGGTATATAAGAATTTGGACAACTCCGTCTTGAAGGCTAGTCTTTTGGGATGGTGCCCCAAGTCCTTACAGGTGGTATCAGAGTCATGCCCCAAACTTAGTCGTGTGGGTGGGTGATGCTCGACCCCCCAAATGAGTGCAAAAGGGCGCATTGATGGGCCCCTATGAAGCTAGTTGGGCTCTCAAGAATTTGAGACTAGTGTTCATACTTCACGTAAGGCGTATCCACCCTCCGCGTAGTGAAGAGGAGTAATATATTGCAATTTGTGCTTCATGTAAGACGTGCCCGTCCTCCGCTCGGTGAAGAGTTGTCATCTCAATGAAGCATATGGTCTTCCATCTGTGAGGAAAGATTTGCTTGCATGTAGACACCTTGTTCGATGGGGGATTGTTGAGTCGGACGTCGAACAAATAGTCCCACATCGGCTAGATATGGGGATGGTCTTGGGTATATACGAATTTGATCAACTCCACCTAAAAGGCTAATCTTTATGGATGGTGCCCCCAAGTCCTTACAAATGTATATTCTAATCCATGAGGGAAAAAACGAGGATAGTCCAGGATAGTATAAACAAAAAAATATGGACCCATACCCATGTATGCATGTAATTTTTGGCAGGACTGATGAGATATAAAATTCCCCATTGACCAGAGAACCCAACAGGCTTCATCAATTAGGATTATGCATCTCATTAAAAATAAGAAAGCCTTCGTAACCTTTGATATGGGATTCAAAGGCTCAGCACAATCAAAGATTGGTCAAGGCATTCAGTTTTTTCCCACAAAGATTTTTTTCCGAAAAATCAGAAAGAAAAGGTCAATTATGCTCCCTCCCTCTCTATCACCAGCCTAACTTCCTACCAGAAAATCTCGATAAAATCAATACCTTTCCATTATTGAAATCCCTTCACAACTAATCTCGCCTTGTACCTCTTGGTGTCGTCATTCTCCTCCTTCAACTGATAAAACCATTTGTTATACAGGGCTTTCTTATCTTCGAGCAGCTCAAGCAAATCTCATGTTTGATTTTTTATGAGAGATTTCATCTCATCATTTATAGCAAACTCCCACTTGTCCTTAGCTTCCACCTATAATACTTTCTCATAACACTTGAGTTTACCACTGTCAATCAACAACAGATAGTGCAAAGGAAAGTATATCTCAGGAGCTTTATTCGGCCTTCGATAGCCTCACCTCAATTTGGAGTCAGAGGCTTTACTCAGGATTCCTCATTCCCTTCTAGAATGCTCCGAATTTTCTTTATAGGAATATCATCAAGTTCAACAAACTCCAAATCTGAAGCACTGCTATGTTCTCTCTGTCAACAAGTTCTTGTACATTATCCTCTCATTGAATACAACATTCTTATGCCTAAGGATCTTTCGGTTCTCCGGATCCCAAAATCAATAGTTGTACTCGCTTGTTTCGTACCCAATGAAAATGCACCTCTTGGACTTCAAATCCAACTTGCTCCCTCCTGATATCTATTTCAAATACACATAAGAAATACAACCAAATGTACACAGATGATTCAAGTTTATCTTTTTCCCAGTCCATGCTTCCTCCAGAATCCCACAATTTAGAGGCACCGAAGTTCCTTTGTTGATCAGATATACCATTGTGTTAACTGCATATATCCAAAACTGTTTGGCCAATACTGCGTGTATTCGCATGCTCCTGGCATGCTCTAAAATGGTCTTCTTCATGCGCTTGGTCACCCCCATTCTAATGAGAATTTTCTGGAACCGTCTTCACTCTTTTGATCCGATTAGCGTAGAACTCCTCGAATCTGCTATCACAGTATTCGCCTCCATTGTCTGACTTCAAGCACTTAAGATTTAAACTTGTTTAAATTTTCAACTTGAGCCAACTACTTCTTAAACACATCAAACACATCTAATTTTGCTTCAAGAAGTAAATTCAGAGGTTTCTACTTGCAACATCAATAAAAGGTCAAAATATAATGAGCCAGCAAGAGAAAAAACAAAAGCCTTCCCCCATACATCAGTATAAACCAACTCCAATCTTTTTGCCTTCGGGGACTCCTTCATCTTTGAGAAACTGACTTTTTTCTGCTTTCCGTAGACACAATCTTCACAAAAATCTAAATCGATTTTCAACTATGGCAGCTTGACTTTGGAGAGCATAGCCTTCATCCCCCTCGCTCATATGCCCAAGTCGGCGATGCCACGTACTGACATCCATCTGATGATGTGACTGAAATTGAAGCCGTAGAACCTGACGTCATGTAAAGGGTACCTTCTTTTTTGTCATGTGTCGTGTCATGGCACCTCTCGTGATCTGACACAAATAATCGTCGAAAATAGTTTTCATCCCGGTATCCATAAGCTGACCAAAAGAAATCAAATTTCTCTTCAGCATCAATATGTGCCTGACGTCCATCAATTTCAGCATCGAGCCATTTGAGAGGTTGACTGTCACATCGTCGTTATCAAAGATGTTACATGGTTCATCTCCCAAATATACCTTTTTCAAGATCTCCTTTCATATAATTTTGAAAGATTTCGTGACGAAAAGTGGCATGAAAGGAGGCACCCGAATCAATAACCCATGATTCACTGGAACGAGCTGAGGAGAGAATCAGTGCATCAGATTCATCACTGTCTGTGACATATGCTGAATCTTTCTCTTTGCCTTTGCCATCTCCATATTTTTCTGCTTACAATCCCCTTGAAAATGCCCCTTCTCACTGCACTGTCAACACCCGGTGCCCCTTGATTTGGATTTGCTTCTCCCAAATTTGGAATTGAATTTGCTGTTCATTTTCTTTTCTTTATTCATCAACCTTCCTCTCATTTCAACATCCTCCCATTTCGACATTGTGTTGGAGATATTCTGGTGTGAGTGATCAGACAGTCGATCCACACCACAAATGAGAGTATATGTTTAAAGTGTAATTGCAAAATAATTAATACTACATAGATAATAAATAAAGACACGATATTTTTACATGAAAACCCAAATCAAAAAAAATCATGGAGAGGAGAAGGAAGAAAATTCACTATAACTCGCTAGTTTACAGAAATTACAGGTATATATTGATATTTCTTTGAGTTGGAATTAAATAGAAGGCCCCCAAGTCATTTTCTCACTAAAAAAGAAGGTTTATTTGTATTGAACTCTTCCACCTTAGGCGGATGGGGCGTTGGCGAGATACATGAAACTGCACGATCTTCATGTGCTGATTTATTGTAACGATCGTGTTTACTGACGTGATGTGATGGTTAAGATTGCATACAGAAAATTTCATCATTATCCATAATTGTTCGCCTTGAACGCATGTGTGTTACATGTTTTCAACGTAGGAGAAGAGAAGCGGCATGATTACAGGCAAAGATCTCGACGATTGTTATTGGAGACTTTCGGGTGAAGTCAGGAATGTTGGACTGCAAGCGACTCCGGAGGGTGATGCCTCCAAGACGGGGGGCTCTGCTCCGTGATGGTTTTGGGTGGCAGAGCTCTAGAGGTTGACATAGTTTCAATATGAAGTAATTCTGAGAATTGTGGATGCTCACAGGAGGGTCTTCGTAAGGAGCCTTGAGTGGCCCCAGGAAGGATCTTTATGCTGATAAGAGAGAATCTTTGTATTGGTTGTTGGCATCCCGCAGAACCGTGCAGCTCTGATTGAGTGATGGACCCAGATGAGTGATGTCTGATTAGCTGTGTGCTCGGAGCGGGCATGAGGCTTTCCTTTTGGGCCCATATCAGGCTTGTAAGTAAGGTGAGCCTGCTGGCAGAGAAGTGAATCCTCTGAGAGTTTAAACACATGTCATGATCTTGACGAAGGTCAAAATCTGATCACAACAATTGCCCCCTCCGCCTCCTTCTTGGAGTTTTCAAGCAAGGAGGAGGGAGCGGACTAATCTCATCTTCTGGCATGATTTTGTGCTGAGTAATCGGAGTCTGTCTGGCTTCCAAAAAGGCGTATTCCAGGCGAAGAGGAGAAGATTCCTCGTCTCAAGGATCTCTTACTTTTGTGAAGAAACCTCTCGAAACTTTCTTTGAGACCTTTGGCTGATGGCGTGAACAATAAGTCGTGCCTCTTTGAAGTGTTCTCCGATAGGCAGATCTTTATTTGCTTCAGCATCAAAAACCTATTTGGTAAAACTAGATGGATAAGAGCTAGATCATCTGTATTTCTTTTTCAAAAATGTATACATAAAAATGTGACATAATCTCGTATTACTCATGTTTAATGTAATCAAATAAATTTAGAGTGATGTAATCGGAATGGAAAGATTTTAAATAAATGTTTGTGTTTGGAATTGACTGTATCTCCTCAGAGTGCATGTCTTTAACTCTTTGATATCTGACTTGGCCTGTAGATGGTTTGGTAGGTTTGTAGTGTTCCCGAGTGGGGGTCGTCCCATCAGCATTACCTGCAAATTTTTATCCTCCGGGTGGGAAAAATACGTGCAGCAGAGTGTGGAATTTGGCAGGACTCTGAGTGAAAAAATCCCAACTGCGGAGTGATGATGCACATACAAACATGTAATAATGCTACTCGAATTAAATGTTAGATGTAATATTATAAGAAAATAAAAGGCATAAATTAGTTAGTTTGGTGCGACAAGACTGTGTATGCTTAGCTTTTAATCACACGGAACTAGTACGTCAAGGGGATAATCTAAACAAGAAAATCCTCATGTATATATCATGTGTTTCAAGCAAACATAGGCTAGACATACACAACCATATCGTCCTGGGGTAATACGTACACACATTCACAAAGGTGATGTTCGAATAATACCTTGGTGATTGTACCTTCTCCAGTACCCTTGATTCCTCTAGCCTGTGATCACACAAAGCTCGTACGTTGAGAGGGTAATCCAAACAAGGAAATCCCTATATATATACAACGTCTCGTCCAATCCTTGACTCTCCGGTTGCCTACAAATTGAAAAAAGGCCTGAAGTGGGGGTATCACCCATCGACAGATTGGATGCGTCAATTCTGGGTGGGAGAAATTTCAGCAGCGAAGTGGCGATCCGGACCGTCGAGTGGGGAAAATCCCAGCAGCGAAGTTGGATCTTCAGTAGGGGAAATCCCAACAACGAAATCGAGTTCACAGTTGCTTCTGAGTGGGAGAAATCCAATCAGCAGTTGTGACCTCGATAAGGACCCGAAGTGGGAGTATCACCCATCGACGAGTGGATGCGTGTACTCCGAGTAGGGGAAATCCCATCAGCGAAGTGGCGATTCGGACCTCCGAGTAGGGAAATCTCATCAGCGAAGTTGTACTTCTGAGTTAGGAAAACTCCAGCAGCGGAGCAGTTCACAGTCACTTCCGAGTGGGGAAATCCCAGCAGTGGAAGGACCGACTCCGAGTGGGGAAAAAACCTAGCAGTGGAGTAGTTCACAGTCACTTCCAAGTGGAGAAAATCCCAATAGTAGAAGGACTGACTCCGAGTAAGAGAAATCTCAGCATGAGCACCTAGAACAGTCCTCCGGTGGGAAAACTCCCCGCAACAAAAGGACCAATTCTGAGTGGAATCCCAGCAACATAGTTCCGAGTAGGAAAAATCCCATCAGCAAAACGTCTAGCTTTGAAGGGCTACAATGGTTAGGAGCAAAGAATATCATTTTATTCAATATTAGAATGGAATGCATGGAATTTGAATACAAGAAATAATAGGGATAGGAGTATCGCTCCATCTCTTGGAAACGCGGGATCAATCAATCATTTTGTATCGGGTGATCTGGTATTGTGGCTGGATAGGCAGTAGAGCATTGAGTTGTCTGAATCTGGAGGTTGTTTCAGGAGTGAGGATGAACTCTTTGAGGAGACCTTATTGAATGAGCTCTTCCAGGTATTCTGGAGGGCCCAGCAATGGATAGTCTTGTGTCCCTTACAGTCATGATAGGAGCAATATTCTTCTGCTCTGGAAAGTGAAGGATCGTACCGAAT
This sequence comes from Agave americana, assembly GCA_032274545.1. Taxonomy (NCBI): domain Eukaryota; kingdom Viridiplantae; phylum Streptophyta; class Magnoliopsida; order Asparagales; family Asparagaceae; genus Agave; species Agave americana. The sequence continues at coordinate 6,907 of JAVRMC010007549.1, read as the reverse complement.
TAGTCTCAGGGCCTAACTTACGATTGGTCTTTGAAGGTACTAAAGACCTCATTGATGGGGAGCTTTAACGGAGTGAAATGTTGTTCGATCAGATAGTAAGTTTAAAGCGGATTTGTTGAAGGGATAGGGAGTGCCTGTTTCCTAAAAATTGGCCCCGTTCTGATCTTGAGAGTTAGCGAAGGCTTTGTGCGGAGACTTTAACTTTTGTCCGACATCACTATGCTTCGCGGTATAGTTAAAGGTTTCCTCCAGCTAGATATAGGGTTAAGCTCGTGACAACACCTCGTCCATCCGAGTGATATTATGCTTAAGGAGGTGCTTGTGCAAGGGTGAGAAACTTGCAACCCACTGATGAATGTGAGTACCAAGACATCCTAACCTCAGTTGGGGACGTTGGCAAGTTGGTTTTTGAGGCTTTCACTCTTCCTCATCTTGATAAAGAAGAGATGAGGAATGTTCTTCTTGGCTTCCTGGCGGGAGATGTACTGAGTGACGAACGCCTTGATTAGCTCCTCGAAATTGAGAGTGAGATGGCAAAAAGTAGAACCGATTTGCCACACCTTTCAGACTGAAGGGAAAAGTGATGCACAAGAGTGGGTCACTGCGAGAATAGACCACCATCTTATCCCAAAAATATTTGATGTGCTGGACGAGGTCGCTCACCCCGGAGTAGTGATTAAAAGTTGGAGTTGAAAATTTCCTCGAGAACTCGCATTTCAAGATGTCTTCCGAAAAAGGGGAGTCGACAACTTTGGCAACCGAAGCTGTTGGGTGGCCTTGCATCCTGGCATCCATGATCCGTCTCTAAATCAGTTTGTCGAGGACTCAGAAGTCGAGAGATCCACCGACTTCAGGTTCGCTTTCTGACTGCGTTGATGACTGGTTATTCTGAAGGCAGTGATTTGAGCCTGGAGTTAGTCGTTGAGTGGCCTCAATGCCTCCTATTCACAGATGACATTCTCGTGATCGAGAGTCGCCTGGTCCTGATTGTGAACTGATTAGGCTTGTTGTCCCTTCATTTGCTTTTTCATGTTGGCGGGCATCTGCAGAAGCTGATCTTCATGCTGCTACGGTGGTTAGACACTGACGGCTGCTCCCTGAGGCGATGAGCCGGTATTCTCAGTGGTATGTGGCTGATCGTGGATGGAGAAAGGGTCGTGCCCCCAACGGTTGTAATGGCCTTACCTTTGGATGTTGCGCCGTTGACGGCTGTCTTTCTTGGGGTCATGGTCGATCTGGAAGAGACTTTTTAAGAAAGCTTTTTTGAATTTTTAGGGGAGAGATCTTGAGTGTAACGACTCAAATCTCAATGCAAGCTCCATTTTGAAATGCAGATTTTCCGCTGCGAGTGATCAGACGATCGATCTACACCACAAACGAGAGTATGTGTTCAAGATGTAAATGCATAACAAACACCACACAGACAATAGATGGAAACATGATATTTTTACATGAACGCTCAAATCGGAAAAAACCACGTGGAGGAGAAGAAAAATTCATTAAAACTCGTCAATTTACAAGAATTACAGATATGTATTGGTATTTTTTGAGTTGGGATTGGAAGGAAGGCCCAAAGTCCCCCTGTCACTGGAGAAAAAGGTCTTTTTTTACTGAACTCTCCTCAGGCGGATGTGGCGCTGACGAGATCATGTAGCTGCACGATCTTCATATGCGGAATTGTAGTAATGGCCATGATTGTTGGCGTGGTGGTTGAGATTATATGCAGGGAATTCCGTCATTATCCATAAGTGTATGTCTTAAACGAGTAGGTGTTACACGTTTTAAACGTGGGAGAGAAAAGACGGTCGAAGATCTTGACAGTTGTTACTGAGGACTTCCGGATGAAGTCGGGATGTTGGATTGTAAGCGACTCTAGAGAGTGATGCCTCCGGGACGGGGGTTTGCTCCAAGATGGCTCTGGGTGGTGGAGCTCTAGAGGTTGACTTAAATTAGGTCTAGAGTAATTCTGAGAATTGTGGATGCTCACGGGAGGGCCTTCGTGTCAGAGCCTTGAGTAACTACGGAGAAGATCTTTATGCCAATAAGAGAGGATCTTTATATTGGTTGTTGGCGTCCCAGAGAACCGTGCAACTCCGATTTAGTGATGGAGTGATGTCTGATCATCTGTGGGCTCAGTGCGAGGCCTGAGGCTTTCCTCTTGAGCCCTTGTCAAACTTGTAAGTGAGATGGGTCTGCTGGCAGAAAAGTGGTAAGTGAGTTGGGCCTGCTAGCAGAGAAGTGGAGCCTCCAGATATTTGAATACATGCCGTGATCTAGATGAAAGTCAAAATCTGACCACTACAGATGTCGAGGGTTTCTCATACCTCTTCGATAGGGCCGCCATCAAGTCTTGAATCGTCTCTCTGAAGACGTTAAACGTGATTGTCGATGCCAGGGATAATCAGATCTCCCTTAGGACTTTCCAATCTAAGACCTCTCGCTCGTCGTTGATCATCTCTTTCAGCTTTTGGGCCTTTCCACCGAGAGAGAGATGGAGATCTTCCTGTTACAGGTAATCATTGATCTGCATTTTTCAGAATCCGAAGTTCGCGTTGTTGAACCTTTCGACTCTAATATTTTCTTCTTCCGCCATCACGAACCATAGCTCTAATACCAATTGTTGAGGAAACAAATTGGACAGAAGAAAGAATACAGATCAAATACACAATCAAAGACATTAGAATTTTACATGAAAAACTCAAATTGAGAAAAACCACAGAGCCGCACGTCAATCCACTATATTATTAGAGAAATTACTGGAGGAAAAAAAAGAGAACCTTACAGTCGTTTTATATTTACAATGTCATACACACCATACAACCTTAATGATGACACATCTCCTTCTATAGAGAAGACTAAGGTAACAAGTTATGAAATCATCAAACTGTCATTGACGTGTTTCTCAAGTTTCACAAGATACGAAGCTTCCAGACTAGACCTCTTCTCCGCTATGCATCTCTAAGTTACTACTCTGCACTGTCGCTTCGGAGTACTCCGAAACGACTGATACCAAGCCGCTACTCCGAAGCGAGACTCCGACCTTGCCCTCAACGTGAAACTCCAAACTCGCCTAACCTTTTTATCATGAGTGCTTCATCCTTGCTCCAGGATCTGCAAGGGGGACTTCTCGAAGTAATTTTGATCTGAAGGCTCTGCCCTGAGCCCCCGGGAGGGGGGTCCCCGCTCCCCTTCCAACCCCCACGACGACCTAACGGCGCATGTCGGTCTGCGTAATGACTCTACGTAGGGCGACAAGTCATCAAGGCAATAATTAGGCTTCACAACTTAACATGTACTGCACCTTTTGTCACGTCAAATGATTGCATCCACTTGATACATGTTTCTTGTGGTGTTCGTCTATTCTTTTTCCCTTTTCTTTTCTTTTCTTTTCCATTTTGTTCTTATTGGAGGTTGGGTAGGTGGGAAAACACCCTAACAGAACACGTAACCTCTAATTTAACATATCAAAAGCCTCTTTCTTGGGCTGTTGCAACATACACTTTTTGACATATGATCATAGTCCAGGATGTCTCTCAACTTAAATTAGCCATTAGCTAAATAACAGAATGTGTGAATCGCGTTATGCTATAAAATAGTCAAAAATACAGTGATAGAATGAAGAAAATCAGTATTTTTCCAATACATCTAGCATGATGTGATCCATTAAGGGCCTGTTTGGTTAAGGGTGAAAGTGAGGAAGTGAAGAAGTGAGGAAGTGATAATAGTTTCCTTTGGAACTTGGGAATTAGTTAGTAAGTTTTTCGGTGTTTGGATGTTGTTGGGAAGTGTGATTTGAAAAATGTTTTGTCTTTTCCAGTGTTTGGATGGTAATGTGAAAGTGGAAGTGGAAAAGTTGACCACAAAGTTG
>JAVRMC010007085.1:51241-70349 GCA_032274545.1 Agave americana | reverse complement strand
CAAGATGGTCAGAGAGAGGCTGTAAATAATACTTTAGGAAATCTGATTTCAAGTTCTTATGGAGTACTCATGGTGATAAACCTAAGTAGTGGTACCACTTTTGCCTCAAGCAGAATTTGCTTATAATAATGTTCATCAGAACTCTATTGGTATGTCTCCTTTTGCTGCATTTCATGCTTGCGACTTGGTTCAATTACTTGTTGGTGAAAAGATTATTAGTGCAACCAATGCTATGGCACAAAAAGTTCAATCTGCTCAAGAAGAGGTTGAGAAAAAGCTAGAACAATCTAATGCCAAACACAAAGCTGCTTCGGATAAGCATAAGCGGGAGTCGGTGTTCGTTGGAACATATTTTGCGTAAAGAGAGATTCACTGTCGGGTCTTATAACAAGCTAAGGCTCAAGAACTATGATCCATATAAGATTCTGAAGAAGATTAAGAACAAAGCATATATTGTAGATCTTCCATATGATATGTCAATGTCCAATACTTTCAATGTGGCAAACCTTTTTCACTATTATCCAGGGCAGAAGCTTTATCTAGATCTTAACTAGGGGTCGAGTTCCTTGAAAGTGGAGGGGTGACGTAGAGGAGCTCTCGGATGCATCCTAGTCGTATTAGCATTTCATATTTTCTTTAGTTTCCTTTTTTATTTGTTTTGTTTTCTTATAGGTTTATGACTCTTCTATTGGTTTTTTTCCTAGTAGATTTAGGACTCTCTTATTAGGTCGTTTCCTATTAGATTTAAGACTCCTTCTTTGGCTGTCTATATTATTTATATAAAGGTTCTTTGAAACTCTCTGTAGGAATCTTGGAATTTAATAAAAATTGAGAATTTTCCTCTTTCTTTTATAGTGGATTCTCGAATTATTCTACCTAGCATTTTGTCTATGGTTTGTCAGAGTTAGAACGAGATCTCTAGCCGGCGCTTTTGTTTTAGATCTATGTCACCCCTCCATTGAAGATTCCACGTAATCCAGCTCCCATTCTACGCCAACCAATTTTTACTCGTCTCAGCCATTCCTATCACCCCCATCAATGCCCCCCAATACCTCAAAACTCCTTATATGCCCCCCACCTTTTGCCCCAAATCATAACCCCCAAGAAATAGTGAGGAGATTGCTTGGACCTCGGTCACAAACAGAAAGAAGGAAAGTCCCACATCCAAACTCCTCACAGTTTAGCAACCAAAGTATAAAGAATATCATGTTCACCCTTTCTTTGCTTCCTCTAACTGCTTTTTCCACTTCCACAACTATCATAATGAAGTCATATGCTACAATTGCAGGAAAACATGCCATTAGACCTATTCATGCTAAGACCTCATGCTTCTGCCCGTAGACAGGGACCGATGTCTCCTCATCAACCTATAACGTTTGAGAATGGAATAGAATCATGGTCATCGCTCTCCTTTATCTCGTTCAACCACCCCTTTCGCTATACCGCCCCTATCGGTCTTCTCCATGTCCATAGTTCCCCAAAGTTTCTTCCCATCACCATTTGTCCAACGCCCACAGACAAACGTTTCAAAAAGATTCTCTTCTCGTCCTCCCGATAACCACTTATTCCATAGGCACTGACCCCAATCCTCTCTTTTTCCCTTCACACCATGCCCACCACCGCTCACCCGCTCGCTAGACTCATGAAGAACGAGCCTCGATTTTGAGAACCCATTCCAATCCCCCCTATCATAACCATCTGCTTCTTCGACCAACCACCCTCTCCGTCCCTCCTGATTTCTCACCAGAACTTCTCAATTCCTACCAAAAGCTTAGACTCAATATACAGGGACCACCTTATAATCAGCTATCTATGTAACAAGGGAGTTTGTGTCAGAATTATTGAAGTATTTCAACAAGTTTAACGAACTCACAATCAAAGTGATGTTAAAGAGCACATGACCCTATCTAGGTTTTTGTTTGGGTGTATGAGTTGATATTACATGCGAGTTTTTCCGTAAATTTGATTTTTGCAGAACAAGCATTTTATTTGGCCTTTAGTATATAACCAATAAAATATCTTGCATCTAAGAGATTTTTGTTCCAAGCTGGAAAGTAAACCAACAATAAACAATTTGAAATTAAAAGCCAAATCTTTTAGAATCGCACCTAAAAATGTTAAAAAAAGCTTGTCTAAGGACTCGCCAAGACTGTTTTGATTAAGAGATAAGCTCTCATATTAGGCACCTTCTTTCTCCTCCCCAAAAAAGAAAGAAAAAAAAGAAATAAGGGTGTTACAAGTTCCCCACTGTTGCCCTACCACTATCGGGGACATCTGATGGCTATTCACATTCTCTTCCAACCACTTCAGTAAGTCGCTGCCACGTGTGGGTCATGCAAAGAGGAAGAACAGCTTAGGGCATTGGTCTTAACCTATGTCGCACGAACAACGAACAAGCCGACATGGACACGACAAGACACGACACTCGGACAAGTAAAGAATTCTAAAAAGTACATAGAAAATAGAAAAATCGTGTCTGATCCGTGTGCGCGTCCGACGACATGTGTCCAATACGGCATGGCTCCACATTTGAAATGTTCGTGCTTCCTAGGCCCTAACTCATTTTTAAACAAAGCGGGTCTGACTAAATTATACATATGGTTTTAAATAAAGTAGATCCGACCTGATCTGTCTTGCTTTGAATGAGTTCTCATTCATCCCTTCTCAAACTCACCAATTAGCACTAAGCGACCCAGATGGCCATTAAAGGTGCCGTCAATAGTGGCGGACATGTTGACAAAACAGGAAAGGCCTCTAATTTCATAGTTTTTTTATATTAATCATGAACAAAAAAAAATCTTGTTATTACAAAGTCCTCTAATAAGGGAACAATAAAGTAACATGCTATAAATGTTCGAATTTGGGTTAATCGACTTATAAGTGCCTAAGCAAGACTATATAGGAGTTCGGTATCCAGATGATGAGGACATTGAGAATGAAGAGGTTTATACACTCGAGGATGGTGGTATATATATATATACTACAGATGCTTTAGGGAGCTCTGAAGCTCCTTTGCATGTCATGAGGCGTGCCGAAGAGATGTCAGAATATAAAAATATTACAATGACAGAGACTCTAATATAATATAAAAATGACCTAAATTCAATTCTCATTGGGCACAAAATCAGCTAAATTCGGCGAATTACAGAAATTTCGACCGATTTTGTGGTTCCAAAATGTCGGCCGAAATTGAATCTACTTTTGGTTTTCTTTCTTTTGCGTTTGAACTCATTAACCAACAAATCCAACCCAATAAGGTATAAAACCCTAGAATCCCAAATCAATAGCACACTCTCTCGATCTCTCTCCCTCTAATCTCTCACGAAAACAATGTCGCCATTGCTCAGGAAGAAGAAGAGAAAGAAGACTAACATCGTCCAAGCCGTCGCCTTTCATGGTGGTTCTCGTCGTCGTCGTCGTCTCCAAGCCGTCGTCACCCAGGACTAAGGTAAGCTCGATCCTCTCGTTGATCTCTCTCCCTTTCCCCCTGATCTCTCTCTGCTCTCTTTCCCGGGGGGGACAGAGATTGGGAGAGGAAGCAGAGAGAGATCGGGAGGAGAGAGAGACCGGAGGGAGAGCAGAGGGAGACTCAGATTCTTTTAGGTTAGGCATAGATAGTGTGAGATTATATGGACAAAATGGACAAAATTAGAGAGACTGAAATTATATGGACAAAATTATTTCTATTTGCATTATTAGATCTAGGTTAGGCTATGTTTAACAGTATATTCTTTTAGATAACAACAATAAATCTATTTTAATTAATTTGTTACTTGAAACTCTTCCGTCTTCAGCTCTGCAAGTTTTATTTAGAAGCATGACATTATTATAGACAATCATTTACAATAAAAAAATTAACTTCATGTGTGACTTAAGTTTTAGAAATCAGCTATATTCAAGCATGAATGAAATTTCTGAAATTCAAACATGTATTAGGAGTTCAGCCATATTTGAGGCAAGTAGAAAAATCCTTAGGAGCTACTAGAAAAAGAAAAAAGAGTTCAAGAATATAGTTGAGGACTTTTAAGAGAAAAGTAAAAAGTGGAGAACCATCGGCAAATGAACGTGAAGAAAACACTGAATCATCCAGTTTGGGGTCATCATCGAAGGACGAGAAACATGAGGTGGAGCTCAAGATTACAATGGATGATGTGATCAATTCAGAGGAGTCAGAATCGGAGTTTTCGGAAGAAGATTGAAAAGGAGATTTCACATGAGTCACCTTATGAATAAGCTTTTGAACTTGATTTTGAAATGTGTTTGAGAATTATATTTGGATTATTGCTTTGTGTAACTGTGTTGTTTGAACTGTAAACTATTGGATTATGTTTGATTTTTCTTTGAATTATTGCTTTCTATTGTCAAATTTCTCATTGCTTATTTAGATGATTTTAATCTTTCTTGTATATTGACTTGAATATTGATTCTATGTTCATATTTTGTAGGTTGACAGCTTGATATTCAATTGGCTATAACTTGGAGTTCGAATAGTGATCATGGTTTATATATTCATAACCGTAGCTTTAATGCAAGTTGTCGAGGTAAGGATACCCTAAACAAGATGGTTTAAATATATATTGCCTTGATATATCATATATGCGATGTTTTAGGACATTTATGATATTTAGGACATATTATATGATATATATGACCTCCGAAATTGACACCGAAATTGAGAAAATGTCCCCGAAATTTTCCCGATATCCGCAATCTGACTTCACATTTTGCCTTCCGACATTAGGCCAACATCCGATATTTAGAACATTGGCTGGAAGTCAAGTCTTTTATTCTAAGACATGACTATTAAATTGATTTATATAGGTAGCAGAGAAATATTATCAGAGAAATCAATATAAACAACTTGAAAAGTTAGATGCCTAAGGTTACTATTGTTCAGATAAGAAAATGGTCAAGCACCCACATTATGAGGAGTGATTACTCCAGCAACTTATAATTTTAGATATGTCATAGTAAATGAACAAGTGTCAAATCAGAACAATAAAACACTGACCCTCATTTGAATAAAAGATATAAGATGTGATGGGGACATGGAGAATAGAGTAAGTTGGAATTGGAACAATCTATAACACGAGCATGAGAGTAAAGCACCCCCTCAGACGTACAAATTGGAAAAATTTTGGTTCTGTGGGACTTTTTCTAGCAAGATAATCACATTACACAATCGAAGAGAGTGGAGTTCACTGTCACTCACGTAAAAAACCAATACAGGTGGTGTTTGAACAATTTACCAGTGAGGAAAACATTGGAAGAAGAAATGAGGAGAAAGTGCTAATAAAGATGGCTTCAGAAATTTGAAGTAGTTAAATAGGGTGCAGAGCGATCGACAAAGGTGGAGAGAGAAAGAGGAGAACCAACAAAAATCAACAAGATGAGACTATACGTAATTTCTCAAATGACAGTGAAGAGGTCAAATAATGGGCACAAACACTAGTTCAGGAAATTAGAAGAGCAGGAAGTTGACGGCCTACTAGAGATAGATGCGCTTTTGAGGATTAGCTAGTTGGAATTTTGGAAGCGTGCAGAGCAGCAACGTATACAGATATGCATGGAGATGAAACAGATAACAAGATGGGTGTCAGATTTTGCTAGTGCTATAGAAGAATACATGCAACAGGTGTCAGGATTAAGGAATCAGTTTGGATGTGAGATTGTTAGCAACAGAACAATAGGAGGCAGGAATCAGTTTGGATGTGAGATTGTTAGCAACAGAATAATAGGAGGCAGACAGTAACAATAAGGAGGATCAATTTTGGATTTGGAATTCTGCTGCACCTAAAACCTTTATGTATGGTTGTTCTCTGTATATTGAACCTATAATACTACTCAAGTCTTGCCAAAACCAACCTATATAATACTATGTATTCTATAGGTTGAACTAGGCCTTATTGGTATCCCAATTGATATTCGTATAATCCCACACAGACATGCCTGAGGTCAACTCCTCTATAATACGAAGCTGCGAATACATAGTATTACATAGTATTATATAGGTTCAAAGTAGAATTACTGCTAATTAACCTTATTCCTAACCTAAATTGGAAAGTTTGACAAAAAATCAACCTTTCGGCCCCGAATGGCCTGAACTAGGTCTTATTAGAGCCGAATAGCACTGATGATGGGGGAAAACGTGGTTTTCAAGAGTCGAGAGTAGTATTACATAGTTTCTATACATAATTATACTAATTAACCTTTTTTCTAGTCTTAATTGAGAAGTTTGACCAAAAGTCAAACTTTCAGCCCCGATTGGTCTGAACCAGACATTATTATAGCTGAATTCAGCCCAAACGGGGATAAAACACGGTTTTCAAGAGCCGGGAGTAGTATTACATAGTTTCAATATACAATTACTACGAATTAAACTTCTTTCTAGTCTTAATTAGGAAGTTTGACCAAAAGTTAAGCTTTCATCTCCGACTACCCTTGAACTAGGCCTTATAAGAGCCGAATAGGGCCCAAACAGGGAGAAAGCATAGTTTTCAAAAGCCATGCGTGGTATTACATAATTTCATTTTACAAGCACTACAAATTAATGTTAACTCTAGTCTTAATCGGGAAGTTTGACCAATAGTCTAACTTTCAACCCTGATTGGCATGAACTAGGCCTTAGAAGAGCCGAATAGGCCCCAAAAAGGAGGAAAAAATGGTTTTGAAGAGACGGGAGTAGTATGACATAGTTTTTATGCACAATTACTACTTATTAATCTTGTTTCTAGCCTTAATTGGGAAGTTGGACCCAAAGTCAAACTTTTATCCCCGATTGGCCTGAACTAGGCCTTAAAAGAGCCGAATAAGACCCAAACTGGGAGAAAATATAGTTTTCAAGAGCCGAAAGTAGTATTACCTAGTTTCAATGTACAATTACTACTAATTTATCATATTTCTATTCTAAATTTTGAAGTTTCACTGAAAGTAACTTTCAGCCCCGATTGGCCTGAATCAGGCCTTAATAGAGCCGAATAGGACCCAAACGGGAAGAAATATAGTTTTCAAAAGCCGTGAGTGGTATTATATAGTTTCTATATATAATTACTGCCAATGAAGCTTATTTCTAGTCTTAATTGGAAAGTTTGACCAAAAATTAAATTTTCAGCTATGATTGGCCTGAACTAATCCTTATCAGAGTCGAATAAGGCCGATGCCAGGGGGAAATATGGTTTTCAAAGGCCGAGAGTAGTATTACATAGTTTATATGTTCAATTAAAACCAATTAATCTTATTTCTAGACTTTATTGGGAAGTTATCAAAAAGTCAAACTTTCAGCATCGACTGACCTGAACTAGGCCTTATTATAAGAGTTGAATATGGCCCAACAGGGAGAAAAATATAATTTTCAAGGGACAGGAGTATTACATAATCTCTATGTATAATTACTACTAATTTACATTATTTCTAGTCTTAATTGGGAAATTTAACCAAAAGTCAAACTTTCAGCCTGGTTGGCCTGAACCAGACTTGAATTAGGCCATATAAGGGCCGAATAGGGCCCAAACGGGGAGAAAACGTGGTTTCAAGAGCCGTGATAAGTATTACATAGTTTCTATGTAAAATTATTACTAATTAACCTTATTTAAATTTTTAATTGAGATATTTGACTAAAAGTCAAACTTTCAGCTCCAACTGGCCTGAACTTGGCCTACATAGGGCCCAAATAGAAAGAAAATGTGTTTTTCAAGAGTCATGAGTTGTATTATATAGTTTCTATTTATATTTACACTACTAATTTACCTTATTTCTGGTCCTAATTGAGAAGTTTGACTAACAATCAATGTTTCAGCCCCGATTAGCCTCAATTAGGCCTTATAAGCACCAAATAAGGCCCAAACGGGAGAAAACGTGGTTTTCAAGAGCCGAGAGTAGTATTGCATAGTTTATATTTACATTTACTACTACTTATCCTTATTTCAAGGCTTAATTTGGAAGTTTGAACCAAAGTCAAACTTTCAGCCCGGAATGGCTAGAACTAAACCTTATAAGAGCCGAATAGAGCCAAAATAGGGAGAAAATTAGGTGTTTAAGAGTTATTAGTAGTATTACATAGTTTCTATATAGAATTACTCCTAATTAATATTGTTCTGGTCTTAATTGGGAAGTTTGACCAAAAGTAAATATTTCAGCCCCGATTGACCTGAATTAGGCCTTGTAAGCACTGAATGGGGCCCACACGGAAGGAAACGTGGTTTTCAAGAGTCGGGAGTAGTATTACATAGTTTTATATATAATTACTACTAATTAATCTTGTTTTAAGGCTTATTTGGGAAGTTTAACAAAAAATTAAACTTTCAGCCCCGATTGGCCTGAACTAGGGCTTATAAGAGCCGAATAGGGCCCAAATAGGAAGAAAATATAGTTTTCAAGAGCCGTGAATAGTATTACAAGGTTCAAAGTATAATTACTGCTAATTAACCTTATTCCTACTTTAAATTGGGAAGTTTGACAAAAAATCAACCTTTCGGACCCGATTGGCCTGAATTAGCTCTTATTAGAGCCGAATAACGCTGATAACATAAGAAAACGTTATTTTCAAGAGCCGAGAGTAGTATTACATAGTTTCTATGCATAATTTTACTAATTAACCTTTTTTCTAGTGCTAATTGAGAAGTTTGACCAAAAGTCAAACTTTCAACCCCAATTAGTCTGAACCAAACCTTATTAGAGCCAAATTCGGCCCAAACGGGAATAAAACACGATTTTCAAGAGCAGAGAGTAGTATTACATAGTTTCAATATACAATTACTACGAATTTAACTTGTTCTAGTCTCAATTAGGAAGTTTGACCAAAAGTCAAACTTTCATTCCCGACTAGCCTTGAACTAAGCCTTATAAGAGCCGAATAGGGCCCAAACAGGGAGAAAACATAATTTTTAAAGAGCTATGCGTGGTATTACATAATTTCATTTTACAAGCATTACAAATTAACTTTATTTCTATTCTTAATCGGGAAGTTTGACCAATAGTCTAACTTTCAGCCCCAATTGGCATGAACTAGGCCTTAGAGAGCCGAATAGGGCTCAAAAAGGGGGAAAACATGGTTTTTAAGAGACGGGAGTAGTATTACATAGTTTTTATGCATAATTACTACTTATGATCTTGTTTCTAGCCTTAATTGGGAAGGTTTAACCCAAAGTCAAACTTTTATCTCCGATTGGCCTGAACTAGGCCTTAAAAGAGCCGAATAAGGCCCAAAAAGGGAGAAAACATAGTTTTCAAGAGCCGAAAGTAGTATTACCTAGTTCAATGTACAATTACTACTTACCTTATTTCTACTCAAAATTTGGAAGTTTCACTGAAAGCCAAATTTTTATTCCCGATTGGCCTGAATTAGGCCTTATAGAGCCGAATAGGGTTCAAATGGAGAAAAAATATGGTTTTCAAGAGCTGTGAGTGGTATTATATAATTTTTATCTACAATTACTCCCAATTAAGCTTGTTTCTATTCTTAATTGGAAAGTTTGACCAAAAATTAAATTTTCAGCCACGATTGGCCTGAACTAATTCTTATAAGAGCCGAACAGGGTCGACGCCACGGGAAAACGTGTTTTTTTAAAGGCTGGGAGTAGTATTACATAGTTTATATGTTCAATTACTACAAATTAACCTTATTTCTAGTTTTTATTGGGAAGTTTGTCAACTTTCAGTCTCAATTGACCTGAACTAGGCCTTATTATAAGAGTTGAATATGGCCCAAAAGGGGAGAAAAATATAGTTTTAAAGAGATGGGAGTATTACATAGTCTCTATATATAATTACTACTAATTTACCTTATTTCTTGTCTTAATTGGGAAATTTGACCAAAAGTCAAACTTTTAGCCCCGATTGGCCTGAACCAGACTTGAATTAGGCTTTATAAGAGCCAAATAGGGCCCAAACGGGGAGAAAAAGTTTTTTTCAAAGCCGTGATTAGTATTACATAGTTTCTATATATAATTACTACTGATTAACCTTGTTTCAATTTTTAATTGGGAAGTTTGACCAAAAGTCAAACTTTCAGCCTCGATTGGCCTGAACTTGGCCTTACCTATGCCCAAGTAGGGAGAAAATGTGTTTTTTAAGAGTCGTAATGTAACCTCCCGATCCTTGATGTACGTATCACAGTATCCGTACTCGATACGGTGTACAAAATTGATTTGTTACACTCCTGATATGTTATCCTAATATTTGTTACTATTCCTGATATGTTATCCACAATCATGTCACTTGTATACCTTATTACACTTTCTTATGTTTGTTACACTTTATGTATTAACACACTATTCATGGACACATATACTCTGCATTGCATATATTCTGCTTTATGCATACCTTGCAGACATCATTACTGTATATGCACAACACAGTAGGATGGTTACGTTGCATACTGCACATCTGCATGTTTATTTCTATCACGTCACCACTATACAACATTATTTATTATATAAAATTGGATACTACTGTAGACATGACCCGATGATAACATGCTAGGTAGTGATTGTATTAAAATATGACATTTTTATATTTCTACTGATTCTTAAATTCCTATTATATGGTATCACTGATACATAAACACGTATTATATATTATTATCGTGCCTGTATTACTATAGTACATATTACTGCTTCCTTCATTTTACCACACACTAGGTCGCTTTCTGACGACCCTGGGTTTGCGTGCCCAGGTTGGAGATCCGAGATATCATATTGTCAGATATTTCATTGGATTCACATAGGAGACTCGTCATCGATACCATTCATAGGTATCTTTATTATTTAGCCTTAATTTCCTTATTTATCCATATTTCTATATCTCTCATGATCACTAACCCCTTTTGCAGGTATTCTTGTACTTATTTCATGCTGGAATTATTGTAACTATTGTATTTATTCCCTGTACTGAGGCTTAGCGTACGTACGTGAGGGTATCTCCGCCCTGCGTATGTACGTCACCATAACGTCCCCCTACCTGCGGGATCGGGGCATTACACGTAAGTAGTATTATATAGTTTCTATTTACAATTACTACTAATTAACTTTATTTCTTGTCTTAATTGGTAAGTTTGATCAAAAGTCAATGTTTTAGCCCCGATTGGCCTGAACTAGGTCTTATAAGCGCTGAATAATGCCCAAACAAGATAAAACATGGTTTTCAAGA
This sequence comes from Agave americana, assembly GCA_032274545.1. Taxonomy (NCBI): domain Eukaryota; kingdom Viridiplantae; phylum Streptophyta; class Magnoliopsida; order Asparagales; family Asparagaceae; genus Agave; species Agave americana. Next base: position 59,204 of record JAVRMC010007085.1, on the reverse strand, counting down.
GCTGGGAGTTATATTACATAGTTTTTATGTACAATTACTACTAATTAACCTTGTTTCAAGGCTTATTTGAGAAGTTTGACCAAAAGTCAAACTTTCAGTGCCGATTGGCCTGAACTAAGCCTTATAAGAGCCGAATAGAGCCCAAATAGGGAGAAAATGAGGTGTTTAAGAGTCGTGAGTAGTATTACATAGTTTTTATACACAGTTACTACTAATTAACCTTGTTTCCGTTCTTAATTGGAAAGTTTGACCTAAAGTCAATGTTTCAGCCCCGATTGACTTGAACTAGACCTTATAAGCACCGAATAGGGCCCAAATGGGATGAAACGTGGTTTTCAATAGTCGGGAGTAGTATTACATAGTTTTTATATACAATTACTACTAATTATCCTTGTTCAAGGCTTAATTAGGAAGTTTGATCAAAAGCCAAACTTTCAGCACCGATTGGCCAGAATTAGGGCCCAAATAGAGAGAAAATATGGTTTTCAAGAGCCGTGAGTGGTATTACATAGGTTCAATTTACAATTACTACTAATCAACCTTATTTCTACTCTAAATTTGTAAGTTAAACAAAAAATTAAACTTCGGCCCGATTGACCTGAACTAGGCCCTATTAGAGCCAAATAGCTGATGACAGGAGAAAACGTAGTTTTCAAGAGCCGGGAGTAGTATTACATAGTTTCTATGAACGATTACTACTAATTAACCTTTTTTCTAGTCTGAATTGAAGTTTGGCTAAAAGTCAAACTTTTCAGCCCCGATTAGCCTGAACCAAACCTTATAAGAGTTAAATACAGCCCAAATAAAACAAAGTTTTCAAGAGCCAGAAGTAATATTACATAGTTTCAATGTACAATTACTACTTATGAAACTTGTTTCTAGTCTCAATTAGGAAGTATGACCAAAAGTCACGTTTTCTCCCTATTTAGGCCATATCGGCTCTAATAAGGCCTAGTTCAGGCCAATCGAGGTTGAAAGTTTGACTTTTGGTCAAACTTCCCAATTAAGATAAGAAACAAGGTTAATTAGTAGTAATTGTACATATAAATTTTGTAATACTACTCCTGGCTCTTGAAAACTACGTTTTCTCCCTATTTGGACCCTATTCGGATCTTATAAGGTCTAGTTCAAGCCAATCAGGGCTGAAAGTTTGATTTTTGATCAAAGTTCCAAATTATGACTAGAGACGGAGTTAATTAGTAGTAACAATACATAGAAACTATGTAATACCACACACTCTCTTGAAAACCAAGTTTTCTCCCCATTTGGGCCCCACTGCTATTATATAGACTAGTTCATGCCAATCGAGGTTGAAAGTTTGATCTAGGCCTAACTTCCTAATTAAGATAAGAAACAAGTTTAATTAGTAGTAATTATATATAGAAACTATATTATACTACTCCCGTCTCTTGAAAACCACGTTTTTTCCTGTTTGGCCCCTATTCGGCTTTTCTAGGGCCTAATTCTAGCCAATCGGGGCTGAAGGTTTGACTTTAGGTCAAACTTCTAAATTAAGAAAACAAGAGAAATTAGTAGTAATTGTATATAGAAACTATGTAATAATACTTCCGGCTTATGAAAATCACGTTTTCTCCCTATTTATGCCCTATTTTGCTCTAATATGGCTTAATTCAGGCTAATTGTGGCTGAAAATTTGATTTTTGGTCAAACTTCACATTTTGACGTAGAAATAAGCTTAATTAGTAGAAATTATACATTGAACCTATATAACACTACTCACGGCTCTTGAAAATCACAGTTTCTCTCTATTTGGGCCCTATCGGGGCTGAAAGTTTGAATTTTGTTCAAACTTCCCGATTAAGACTTGAAACAAGGTTAATTAGTAGTAATTATACATAAAACTATGTAATAATAAACTCGACTTTTAAAAACCATATTTTCTGCTTGTTTAGGCCCTATTCGGCTCTAATAAGGCTAGTTCAAGCCAATTGGGGCTGAAAAGTTTGATTTTTGGTCAAACTTTCTAATTTAGAGAAGAATTATGATTAATTAGTAGTAACTGTAGGTTGAACCTATGTAAAACTACTCACAGCTCTTGAAAATCATATTTTCTCTCTATTTGAGCCCTATTCTGCTCTTATAAGGCCTAATTCAGGTCACCAGGGTTGAAAGTTTGATTTTTGATCAAACTTCCCAATTTAGAGTAGAAATAAGGTTAATTAGTAGTAATTTTACATTGAACCTATGTAATGCTACTCACGGCTCTTGAAAATCACATTTTCTTTCAATTTGGGCTGTTAGCTCTTGTAAGGCCGAGTTCAGGCCAATCGGGGCAGAGAGTTTGACTTTTGGTCCAACTACCCAATTTAGACTTGAAATAAGTTTAATTAGTAGTATTTGTATATAGAAACTATATTATATGAATCTTGACTTTTGAAAACCATGTTTTTTCCCGTTTGGGCCCTATTTGGCTCTTATATAGCCTAGTTCAAGTCAATCGGGGCTGAAAGTTTGACTTTTAATTAAATTTTCAAATTAAAACTAGAAACAAGTTTAATTTGTAGTATTGTACATGAAAACTATGTAATACTACTCTGGGGACTTGAAACTATGTTTTCCTCCCATTTGAACCATATTCGGCCCTTATAAGGCCTAATTCCAGCCAATCGAAGCTGAAAGTTTGATTTTTGGTCGGACTTCCCAATTTAGAGCAGAAATAAGGTTAATTAGTGGAAATTATACATTGAACCTAAGTAATACAACTCACGTCTCTTGAAAACCATATTTTCTACCTATTTGAGCCCAATTTGGCCCTTATAAGGCCTAATTCAGGCCAATCAGGGCTGAAAGTTTGATATTTGGTCAAGTTTCCTAATTAAAACTTGAAACAAGATTAATTAGTAGTAATTGTATACTGAAAATATGTAATACTACTCCGGGCTCTTGCAAACCACGTTTTCTCCATGTTTAGGCCCTAATTGGCTCTAATAAGACCTAGATCAGGCCAATCGGGGCTGAACGATTAATTTTTGGTTAAACTTCCCAATTTAGAGTAGAAAATAAGGTTCATTAGTGGAAATTATACATTGAACTTATGTAATACTACTCACGGTTCTTGAAACCGCATTTTTACCCTATTTGGCCCTATTCGGCTCTTATAAGGCTAAGTTCAGGCCAATCGGGACTGAAAGTTTGACGTTTGATCAAACTTTACAATTAAGACGTGAAGTAAGGTTAATTAGTAGTAAATATACATATAAACTATGTAATTTTAATCTGGTTCTTGAGAACCACGTTTTCTCCTCTTTTGGGCCATATCGGCTATAATATTGTATAGTTCAGGCCAATCTGGGCTGAAAGTTTGATTTTTGGTCAAACTACCGAATTTGAAGTAGAAATAAGGTTAGTTAGTAGTAATTGTACAGTGAACTTATGTAATATTACTCACAGCTCTTGAAAACTATTTTCTCTTTATTTGCGCCCTATTCGGCTCTTAGAAGGCCGAATTAAGGCAAATCGGGGCTGAAAGTTTGATTTTGGATCAAACTTCCTAATTTAGAGTAGAAATAAGGTAAATTAGTATAAATTTATATTGAACCTATTTAATACTACTCACAACTCTTGAAACCCACATTTTCTTTCAATTTGGGCCCTATTCGACTCTTATACGGCCGAGTTCAGGCTAATCGGCGCTAAAAGTTTGACTTTTGGTCAAACTTCCCTATTAAGACTTGAAACAAGCTTAATTAGTAGTAATTTTGCATAGAAACCATGTAATTGAATCTGGGCTCTTGAAACCATGTTTTCTCCTAGTTTTAGCCCTATTCGACTCTCATATGGCCTAGTTTTGGTCAATTGGGCTGAAAGTTTGTCTTTTGGTCAAACTTCTTAATTAAGACTTGAAACAAGTTTAATTTGTAGTAATTGTACATATAAACTATGTAATAATACTTTCAGCTTTTTAAAACCACTTTTTCTCCATGTAAAGCCCTATTCGACTCTAATAAGGCCTAATTCAGGCCAATCAGGAGTGAAAGTTTGATTTTTGATCAAACTTCCCAATTTAGAGTATAAATAAGATTAAATAGTAGCAATTATATATTGAACCTATGTAATACTACTCATGGCTCGTGAAACCATAATTTATCCCTGTTTGGGCCCTATTCGGCTTTCATAAGGCCTAGTGCAGGCTAATCTGAGTTGAAAGTATGATAAGGTCAAATTTCCCAATTTAGAATAGTAATAAGGTTAATTAGTAGTAATTGTACATTGAACATATGTAATATTACTCATGGCTCTTGAAAATTACATTTTCTCCCACACTAAGCCTATTTGGCTTTATTAAGGCCAAGTAGTTCCAGCCAATTGGGGTTGAAAATTTGACTTTTAGTCAAACCTCCCAATGTAGAGTAAAAATAAGGTTAATTAGTAGTAATTGTACATAAAAATTATGTAATAATACTCCCGGCTTTTGAAAGCCACATTTTCTCCCTGTTTATGCCCTATTCGGCTCAAATAAGGCCAAGTTCAGGTTAAAACGGGGCTGCAAGTTTGATTTTTTTTGTCAAACTTCCCATTTTAGCGTAGAAATAAGCTTAACTAGTAGAAATTGTATATTGAACCTATGTAATACTACTCAAGGCTCTCGAAAACCACAGTTTCTCTCTATTTGGGCCCTATTCGGCTCTTATAAGGCTGAGGCAGGCCAATCGGGGCTGAAAGTTTCAATTTTGGTCAAACAACCCAATTAAGACTTGAAACAAGGTTAATTATTAGCAATTATATACAGAACTATGTAATACTACTTCCAGCTCTGAAAAATCATATTTTCTCCCCGTTAGGGTCCTATTCGGCTCTTATATGGCCTAGTTCAGGTCAATCAGGGCTAAAAGTTTGATTTTCAGTCAAAATTCTAAAATAAGATTAGAAACAAGTTTAATTTGTAGTAGTTGTACATAGAAGCTATGTAATACTACTCTCGACTCTTGAAAGTCATATTTCCCCCATTGTGCCTAATTTGACTCTAATAAGGCCCAATTCCGGCCAATCGGGACTGAAATTTTGACTTTTCAAACTTCTCAATTAAGAAAATAAAGTTAATTTGCAGTAATTATACATAAAAACTATATAATAATACACCCAGATTTTGAAAACCACGTTTTCTCCCTGTTTAGACCCTATCGGCTCTATTAAGGCCTAGTTCAGGCTAGTCGGGGCTGAAGTTAGGTTTTTGGTCAAACTTCCTAGTTTAAAGTAGAAAAAAGATTAACTAGTAGTAATTGTACATTAAACTGATGTAATACTACTCACGGCTCTTGAAAACCATATTTTCTCACTATTTGGGCCTCATTTGGCTCTTATAAACCCTAATTCAGGCCAATCTGAGCTGAAAGTTTGATTTTTGGTCAAACTTCCTAATTTAGAGTAGAAATAAGGTTAATTAGCAATAATTATACCTTGAACCCATGTAATACTACTTACGGCTCTTAAAAACCATATTTTCTCCCAACTTGGGCTCTCGGCTTTTATAAGGCCGAATCCAAGCCAATTAGGGCTGAAAAGTTTGATTTTTGGTCAAACTTCCCAATTAAGAGTTGAAACAATTTTAATTAGTAATAATTATATATAGAAACTATGTAACAAGAATCCTGACTCTTGAAAACCACCTTTTTTTTCCTATTTGAGCCCTATTCGGCTCTTATATAGTCTAGTTCTGGTCAATCAGGGCTGAAAGTTTGACTTTTGGTCAAACTTTTCAATTAAAACTATAAACAAGTTTAATTTGTAGTAATTATATATGGTAACTTAGTAATACTACTCCGGGGTCTTGAAAACTATGTTTTCTCCCCGTTTGGGCCCTATTCGAGTTTTAAAAGGCCTAGTTCAAACAAGTTGGATTGAGAAAGTTTGAATTTTGGTCAAAATTTATAATTAGGATTAGAAACAAGGTTAATTAGTAGTAATTGAATATAGAAACTTTGTAATACTACTCCCGCTCTTGAAAATCACGTTTTCTCCACGTTTGGGCCATATTCGGCTCTTACAAAGCCTATTTCAGGCCAATCGGAGCTGAAAGTTTGATTTTTGGTCAAACTTCTCAATTTATAACAGAAATAAGGTTAATTATTATAAATTATACATTGACCCTAAGTAAAACTATATACGGCTCTTAAAAACTATATTTTCTCCCTATTTGGGCCCTATTTGGCTCTTATAAGATCTAGTTCAGTCCAATCAGAGCTGAAAGCTTGACATTTGGTCAAACTTCCCAATTAAAAATTGAAACAAGGTTATTTAGTAGTAATTGTACATGAAAATTATTTAATACTACTTTGAGCTCTTGCAAACAACGTTTTCTCCCTGTTAGGCCTTATTTTGCTCTGATAAGGCCTAGTTCAGGCCAATTGGGGCTGAAAGATTGATTTTTGGTCAAACTCCGAATTTAGAGTAGAAAATAAGGTTAATTAATAGAAATTATACATTGAACCTATGTAATACTACTCACAGCCCTTGAAAATCACATTTTGCCCTATTTGGGTCCTATTCGACTCTTATAAGGATAAGTTTAGGCTAATCGGGATTGAGAGTTTTGCTTTTGATCAAACTTTTTAATTAGGACTTGAACAAGGTTAATTATTTGTGATTGTACATAGAAACTATGTAATTTTAATCCCGGCTCTTGAGAACCTCATTTTCTCCCCTTTTGGGCCATGTTCGGCTCTAATAAGGTAGATTTCAGGCCAATATCGAGGCTGAAAGTTTGATTTTTGGTCAAACTCCTAATTTAGAGTGGAAATAAGGTTAATTAATAGTAAATATAAATTGAACTTATTTAATACTACTCACGACTTTTGAAAACCATTTTCTCCCTATTTGGACCTTATTCGGCTCTTATAAGGCCTAATTCAAGCAAATCGAAGCTGAAAGTTTAATTTTTAGTCAAACTTTCCAATTTAAAGTAGAAATAAGGTTAATTAGTAGTAATTGTATATTGAACCTATGTAATACTAGTATACTCACCACTATTGAAAAATACATTTTCTCTCTATATAAGGTCGAGTTCTAGCCAGTCGGGGTTGAAAGTTTGACTTCTAGTCAAACTTTCCAATTAAGACTTGAAACAAGGTTAATTAGTAGTAATTTTGCATAGAAACTATGTAATATGAAGCCTAGCTCTTGTAAACCACATTTTCTCCCAGTTTGGGCCATATTCATCTCTTATATGGCCTAGTTCTGGTCAATCGGGGCTGAAATTTGACTTTTGGTCAAACTTCTTAATTAAGATTAGAAACAAGTTTAATTTGTAGCAGTTGTACATATCGACAATATAATAATACTCCCAGCTTTATAAAATAACATTTTCTCCCTGTTAAGCCCTATCGGCTCTTATAAGGCCTAGTTCAGACCAATCGGGGCTGAAAGTTTAATTTTTGATTGAACTTCCCAATTTATAGTATAAATAAGATTAATTAGTAGTAATTATACATTGAATCCATGTAATACTACTCACGGCTCTTGAAAACCATAATTTCTCCCTATTCGGCTCTCAAAAAGCCTAGTACAGGCCAATCTGGGTTGAAAGTTTGACTTTTGGTCAAACTTCCCAATTAAGACTTAAAATAAGGTAGATTAGTAGTAATTGTGCATAGAAATGATGTAATACTACTCAGGCTCTTGAAAATCACGTTTTCTCCCTATTTGGGCCCTATTCAGCCCTTATAAGGTCTGGTTCAGGCCAATTGGGGTTGAAAGTTTCACTTTCGGTCAAACTTCCCAATTAAGATTTGAAACAAGGTAAATTATGTAAATTATGTAATACTACTCACGGCTCCTAAAAATACTTTTTCCCTGGGCATCGGCCCATTCGGCTCTAATAAGGCCTACTTCAGGCTAGACAAGGCTGAAAGATTGATTTTAGGGTCAAACTTTCCAATTTAGAGAAGAAATAAGATTAATTAGTTGTAATTGTGCTTTGAACCTTTTTAATACTACTCACGGCTCT
>JAVRMC010006931.1:4603-19136 GCA_032274545.1 Agave americana | reverse complement strand
GCAACCCTTCTATTCTCTTTGCTTTGCTTTAATCATGAGTAACTAAATCTCTTCATAGCTTGCTAATCTCTAAACACCACTACTTCTAATTCTTTATTTGAATACCTGATTAAATCATATGTATGCTTTGTGATTATGCAAGTACTTCTGAAGGCATATGAGGATGAGTATTATTTTATTATTTGCTAAATACTAGTCAATTATTTTTCTTATTCTATACTTGGATTACTTTAATAGTATTGAATTTTGATTTTTCTTATTTTATGCTTAAATTGCCTTGATAGTTTAATGCTAAATTTTGATTAAGTGTTGATACAAATAGGAGTTTTTACTATCTTATATATCTTTCTTGAAGCTTGTGCAACTCCAAAGTAATTTCTTGATTTGAAGTGAAGGTATATTCTCTCAAAGGTTAGTAATTTAGTGGCGTGTGAGATGATTAGTAAGCTTTGACCTTTCTTATATTTTCTAAAAACAAAATTTCTTTTCTTTTTAGTTCTCTTCAAAACCCTAGCTTTCTAAAACCATCTAACTCTTAAATAAAAACATAACAATTTTCTTTCTTTCTTTCTTTTCTATTTTAGTTTCTTAAGCATAGAAGAAGATTACTTTATGGATCGTACCGAAAAGCTTGCATCGCATCCCTCCTTGTGGATCACGACCCGTATAGCCATTACTACTATGATTAAATTACGAGAAGTCAAAGTCACACCTGCTTTCAGACAACATCTTTCTAAACTCTCTGTTTTTCATAATCAAATTTTGGCGTCGTTCCTGGGGGGAAAACGGTATTATTTTTAATAACTAAGTGCCTAATTTTCCTTCTCAGTTTTTTGTGTGCATGGACAGATTACAGGAATTTAGCAACTGTAGGACATAAATAAAATCCTTGTGACTCTGTCCAAGAAGGCAAAGCACCAAAAAACCCTAATAAGTCGCGCTCACTCTGCTTCTTTGCAAGGTGATTTAATTTTAATTGTATAGCTTCTGCAGTTATTATTTTTCTTGTTAACCTATTCTACACACTGTTTTTTAAATTCAATAGTAACTCATTCTTGTAATTGCTTAAAACATGGTTAGAATGCATTCAAGCATCTGTCTAATTTTGTTTCATTTTAAATTACTATTGAAGTGTGTTGGAGATAAAATACGTCTGCATTGCATCTAGATTAGAAAACAGTCTTTGGTGATTTATAATTACTTGAGTGTTACTTATCTATTTACTTGTACACTTTGCACAATGACGAATTAAGACACAACCCATTAAATAACATAAAGTGGGGAAGTCATGACCCTTCTTTAGCCTACAAATCATCTCCTCACTCACTAACCGAGGCCTAATTAAAATCTGATAAACATTGGCCCTAGGGACATCTGACTCAATAGGAGATTGACCTAGGAAGAAAGTTGTTAGAGTTTGACTCTTGTCACGTCGGTGTCTAAGGTTGGAGATTAAGAGGCAAAACCTCGAAGAATAGTGGTTTGACATAATTAGACTCGTTGCTCTAGCACAGATATCTCCCATTGATCTTGTCACCATATCTGGCCAATTAACTTGTGGTCAGATTGCTGCATACACCACCTGTGAATGGTCAACCAGTTAGGAGTCTTTCAGGTCTAAGTTTACCTTAAAATAGGCTTGGTTGATTTTTCTTTTTGTTTGTTAGTCTATTTCTTTGTTTTTGTTTTCTGTGTGATATGGATTATTATTATAATTTTTTCAATGCAAATGCAAATCCATATTTCATCCCGATCTCTTTTGACTCGGACAACCCGGCATGGAATAACTTGAATCAACCAAATAGGCCGGATTGGTTTTACCCGAGTCAACATAACCCGAATCCCAGTATTATAATCAAAAGTGAAAAATCATCTCTACTCTTCACCGAGTCAATGGGGATACAGCTACCCCGAGTCATATGGTCAACCACCTTTTCAACATTCAACTTCATATACTCCTAATCAAGAACAACCATTTAAAGAAAAAACTGAGTTACAAAAGGATACGGAAGCCTTGGAAGAGTATAAATGACAATCCCAAAACATTATGGACTCAATACCCCAACAAAATTCTCAAATCCAAGATCTTTACTCTTTTTTTCAAGTCCCACCACAACAAGACGAACCTATTAACTTAGAAAATAGTATGAAAAACTTCATCCAAGCCCAAACTATTGCCTACAATAGGTTAGAAGCACAAATGAGTTATTTGATCAACATAGTGAATGCTAGAAATGTGGAACTCTCTCTACTCAATTTTTGACCATCCCTGACATTTCAAACCATATTGATGAGACCCAAGAGTCATGTTGTTTTGAAAACCATGATTCAATTTCACTATACCATATTGAACTTGACCGACACCAAACCTTTGACAAGTTGGTAAATTTTCACTTCAGTGAGATTGAACTTGAACAAGAACGTGACCCTGATCTTCAATTTTGTGATTCAGTTCTAAATTTTGAATCTATGTTGACTCCGACATTCTTACCTGATTTGGACCACACTCCTGAGCCAACATTGATTTCCGTACCCATAAGTCTTGAACATGAACCATCAATTTTGAAAAGTCACATTACATTGTGAGGAAATGAATGTGACCTCAAGTATTTGATTTGAACTCAACTCTTGAACCATACCGATTCTAATATCTAAACTTGATTTAATTCAATTCCATTAGTCTGTATTGGTTCCCGAATCTTTCACTCTTTAGTCCAAATCAACCATTTCACAATATTACATTCCTCTGTTGGATCAAGGTGTTGAGCAATATAACTATGAGATGGTTTACCAAAATTGGTCATATAATCAGGATAATTTCCATATTAGAATTTTACATGATTCTATTCACATTGGGGCCAATAACAATGTAAATAGAAAAGAGGTCAAAGATGGGTTTCACGAGCTACCACATGATTTAGATTGGGCAGTAACGCTTACACGAATTCGACCACTATCGGAACCACCACCATAAGGTAATATCTTTCTTTCTTTTTCTCTTTTTCATGCATATATGCATTCATTCATACATTGAGGACAATGCATGAGATAGGTGGGGGGGGTTTCACTAACATACCTAACATAGTTTTTAACATAGGTTTTCTCTTTGTAACAAAAAAAATAATTTACAAAAAGTATAACAAGTTTTTAAAGAATTAAGAATCCAACAAAGTTTGAAATTTTGATAGTAAGATCAATTTAAACAAATCTATAATTTTTGACTTAGAGATAAAAATTGAAAAATAAACTCCATCTAAAATTGGTTAACATGGTTATTCATCTTATATATACAAACACATAAATTTTATGCCTGGGATGATGATAATAGCTTAACCTGTTTTGAATATATAGTATAAAAAAGAGAGAAAATTATATATATAGAAAATAAACAAATCTAACTATTGATTAGCTAGATGCTTTGGCCTAAGAAAGCTTTGTTATTTACGCGAAAGGTAATTAGGTAAATTTGAGAAAAAAGTATATAAATATAATATATGTATTAGCACATCTAATAATCAATGAGTTAAGTATTAGGCCTCAAGAAGCCTTGGTATTTACATAAAAGAAAATTAGATGAGTTATACATATTAAAAAAAGTGCTTAAAGGAAGTGGTAATACTTCGAACTCCAAATTTTTTTTGATTTATGCACATATATTTGAAAACGTGAAATTTGAATCAAATATTCCTAAGCTAAAAATATTTTCATTTACACAAAGATGTATAGGATTGGAAGACTTAGAAAAAAATTGATGTGAAAAAATTGAATTTAAAATCTCTAAGAAAAATGATTAAATTTGTTAATTTTATGATTGAACTTGATTATGTTTAAACTTGTTGGAAACTTATGAATTTAATTGCAAGGACTACTTGTGAAATAGAAATTTTTTTTTATATATTTTTTAATTTTTTCAGTTATCCTTATTTTTTTGTTATCCTTTTTATCTTAGTCTTTTTTTATCTATTATTTCTTCCACCAGATTTTATAGGTGCAATTCGCTGAAAACTCTCACGAGACAAAACTCGTCCTCTACGAGTAACCTATAGGTTTAACGGCTTGTTGCATATGGTAAGTGCAATCATAATTCCTATGAAAGTGAGTTAGGTTAGAGTAATTTAGTTTATTTTATTATGCTAGAGGACGAACAAAAAATAAGTGTGGGGGTGTGATTACATATCAATTTTGCATATTTATTATCATATTTTCATATTTTTCTTTTATTAAACTCTGCTACTTAACCTTCTTTTTGATTATGAGTGTGCAGATACTTATTTAGATAGGAGAAAGAAATGGAAAGCCTAAAAAGTCCAAACAACCCAATTAAATTCGGATTTAAAGCAATTCTAACTAAATTCGAATTCTAAATCAATTTACACTCGGATTCAAACTTGACACATTTTAATATTTTGATCATAATTTTCGCTGCAGAAATTCAAATCTGATGATTCAAAATGCTTCATAAAGATGATTTAAAGGTCTACAATTCTTATGTTGACCACTGTTTTCACATCAGTTATTTGATAAGCCATATTCAGCGATCAACACGCCAGCTAGCTGCAGACCAATTCAGAATTGAATTCCCACATTAGATTGAAGTTGGATTAAAAGTTTTAATGTGTATCTTATTGTAATTGGCTCTGAGGTCTATTTAAAGAGCTGAAATCTCTCGTAATTGATCATCTCCAAGCAGAGATAAATTAGGGTTTTAGTTTAGTTTAATTTTCTAGGTTTAGATCAAGAATTATTTTGTGAGAAAGGAGCAATTGTACTTGAAGGTAACAAATTCAATACAAGATTTCAGTTTTTTTCCCAATTTTCTTTTATTTATTACTTGCTTTTCAATTATGCAACCCTTCTATTCTCTTTGCTTTGCTTTAATCATGAGTAACTAAATCTCTTCATAGCTTGCTAATCTCTAAACACTATTACTTCTAATTCTTTACTTGAATACCTGATTTAATCATATGTATGCTTTGTGATTATGCAACTGCTCCTAAAGGCATATGAGGATGGGTATTATTTATTATTTGCTAAACCCTAGTCAATTATTTTTTTATTCTATGCTTGGATTGTCTTGATAGTTTAATGTTAAATTTTGATTTTTTTATTCTATGATTGGATTGCCTTGATAATTTAATGTTAATTTCGATTAAGTGTTGATACAAATAGGAGTTTTTACTATCTTATATGTCTTACTTGATGCTTGTGCAACTCCAAGGTGATTTTTAAATTTGAAGTGAAGGAATATTCTTTCAAAGGTTAGTAAGTTAGTGGTGTATTAGATGATTAATGAGCTTTGGTCTTTCTCATATTTTCTCAAAACAAATATCTTTTCTTTTTAGTTCTAGTTCAAAACCCTAATCTCAAAACCCTAGTTTTCTAAAACCATCTAACTCTTAAATAAAAACAAAATAATTTTTCTTTTATTTTTTATTTTAGTTTCTTAAGCAGAGAAGAAGATTACTTTAAGAATCATACCGAAAAGCTTTTATCGCATTCCTCCTCGTGGATCACGACCCGTGTAGCCATTGCTATTACGGTTAAATTGCAAGAAGCCGGAGACACACACCTGCTTTTAGATAATATCTTTCTAAACTCTCTGTTTTCCATAATCAATAAGGAAATAGAAGGTAATATCTAAGAAATGTAGATGCCTTTTTCTACAGCTGGATCAAATGGTTAAGTTCTTATATTTGACAGAAAGTAAAATAATTTGCTAAAGTTAATTGAAGCAATATTCCTAAGACTACACTTATAGGTTTGTTGTTCAATTTAGTTTGTAGACATAATGGTAAAAGTTATCTTCAATCCTAATTATGCCTTATATTCCATTTTATCGATCTGATTTGCAATCAACATTGATCTAAAGATAAAGCTTTACAAATGGGGAACCTATCTCCATGGTTTCAATTGAGCTTTCTTTTACTATGAGTTCAGTTAGAAGAATAATAAATTTTGACATTATCTTAATATCTGCGTAGATGTATTCTGAAGCACAAAGTTTAATCAACTTGCTGGTAAGATCACTTAATTTTTAGCTTTATCTTAACCTGCATTCAGAATTTTCTTTGAGGCCAATCCCGTGCCTACTTGACATCATGTGTGATGCCGTGTTAAAGTGGGTACAAGTTAATTCATAAAGTTTTCTTTGTTTTTACTCTTTAAAGTTTCGTACACAATTTTATGGCCACAGATTGTCTTTAACTGGTTGTGGTGCATGATGCCTACTCCTTCACTATTTCTTTCGCCTAATTTTTCCCTTCATATTATATTGCATGGATTGTAGTTTTTGTGATGAGTGAATTTCATAAATATTCACCCGTGCAATCCTTTCGCGTATTTTTTTGTGAATCAGGTTAGAAAACTTTTGACTGATGATTCTGGAAACTCAGAATATGCAGGTATGGAAAAAGAGCTTGAAGAGGTGAGAGTTTATCTTAATCTTTTAGTTGGATATAGTAGTAATATAGTCGTGACTGTATAACATTCATATGTTTGTTAATTTTGTCAAATATAATTTATACTATGTTGAAATTTCATACTTAACATGAAGCTAGATAAAAAGAGAAGTTTGGATCATGATAATGAATGATAATTTTTTTTGCTACATGCCCATGAGAAGTTCAGTATGCAGTAGTGCTTTTCCCTTTTGTTCTTATTTTTTAGAGGTATCAGATTAGGCCAGCAAAGCTGTATGAGTTGGCTCATGATGGAAGTTGGTGTCTGGTGGAGATTTTACTTTTCTTGTTCCTTGGAAGGTTAGAAAGGTTTTTTTATCCAAATAAGAAAGAAAAGAAAGAGTACAAAAAACTTTTATTTGCAGTTTTTTTTCCCTATATGGGGAATTATGATATCAAAGAGAGCAATATGTGACAAATTATGGCTTTATAGAGATGCCCATCACTATTTATCTTGGTTCCTTTGCAGGTTTTATATGTAACGTGATGGTCTACACGCTAATTCTAAAATTTGAAATTCAAATTTTAGTCCGAGCATTTTTAATGATGAGACTTACTTATAATTTTGAAACTGATATTTATGTGATGTTTGAGAATGCTAGTCTTTTCAGATGTTCGCGCTCTTTCGCCGCCGTGAAGCTTGACCAGTCAGTTTTCACCGCTTCACGGTATACTGGATGGTATACTAGTTATTTTTAAAAATTGCCCTTATTTTTTGGTTCCATTTTGTTCTTACCTCCTCTCTCATATATCTTTCAACTAGAGTTGTTGTTCTATTGTTCGCAGATCTTGGGCATTTTGTTCTTGTTCCTTGCTTCTTCTCTCGCGGCTGTGTTTGCTGGTGCTTGGCTGCTGCTTCTTCCCTTGCTTGCCTGTCAGGACTGAAGGTATGAGTGAGTTTGGGCTATTTTGTTGTTCTCTCTCTTTTATTTCTGCAGGTATGAGGGAGTTTGTTGTGTTATGCTGTTCTTCCTCTTAGACTGATGAATTTTGGGGGGCTAATTTGGGTTTTCTGTGTTTCAAGTTTGAATTGCTTGCTGAACTTAGGTTCTGTTTGCTTTCTGAAAAAGAAAAAACTTGAATTTCTGTTCCTCCCTTACGAAACCTCAAATATTGTTATGCTTCTTGGGGACCGTAGGTGTTTCTACCGCCCGTTAAGGTAATTGTTGAGAAAGCATGTGGTGAGTGAGGAGAGTTTGGTTTGGGGGACGGGGAAGTTTGTGCTGGCTCTGGGTTCAAAAGCTAGCCCCCCCACCCCCACCCCTCTCCCTTTTGTTCTTTTTCAAAGGTAATAACGAATGATAGCAATTTGTCTTAGTTTCTAGAAGTGATTTAGTTGTTTTGGGTGTGAAGGTTGAATTGCCTGAGGCACTGAGCTTTGCTTTATTTTCTGAAAGGAATAGGTCTGTGCTTTTATCCCAATTTTTTTTAGATGTCTGAGTTTAGCCATGTCTCCTGCGAACACAAACTGTTTATTGAAGTGGTGATGACAGGGGGAAGAATGTGTGAAAAAGGTGAGAATAGTTTAGCTTGCGTGACGGGGGTCTGTTTTTTGAGACTTCTTTTGATGGCTTGTCTATCAGTTCATATTGTTGCCGTTGAGAGTCCTTTCTTGCATAAGCTGATGGATAGATGGTGCATAAAAAGAGCAGATAGAGTTTATAAAACTCTTATTTGTTTATGATTTTCCTGAGTATAGGATTATATTTGGTGGATGGTCAAGCGGATTGGTGTCTTAGCTATGGATGACATTGTTGTGAGTGGATTCATGCCTATGGGTAATGGAAGAAATGTGTGCGTGGGATGGTGTGGTTGTTGATAGTGGCTCAACATTCTGTGATGTTTTCTTACAGGTTTTGCTTATGCTTTGTTTTTTGTGATGTGTTAATCGGCTTTATAAGGGATTGATAGGAAAAGATTGTGTGTGTTATCTATTGTGTAGTGGAGTTTGGATTATATAATGGGATTGGTTTCTTTTTTATTTTTTCCTTTTATTTGTTTTTTTGTTTTGTGGTGTCTGGTGGACAGTCTTGCAATAACTGTTATTTCCTTACCTGCTTAAGCGGGCTTATGTAATTTCTTTCTGTTAATTGCTGATTTATCCTGTCTTCTTTTCTGAGCCTGCATTTGTATACTTCTTTGATGATTCCTTTAAAGAGGGGAAAAATGTAGGTAAAAGAGAGCAAATTTATCACATGTTAATAATAATTTGGTACTCTTATGCTTTTTTTCCCCTGTGAATTTAGATGTCCATCAATCGGTACTTTGTTAGCACCAAGCCGGGGCAGGCTGTCATGCCCCTGCCGTCCTTCGTGCTGGATTTCCTCACACCGAACAATCGTTTTCTGTACAAGGACAAATATTGGGAATGTATTGACCTAAGGAATCTTCATTACATGTTCTACAACTTTAAAGGGCGCTTATAGCATTGCTGGGCGGTGACGTGCTGCAGCCGGTCAGATCCTGCTTCGTGTGGCGATTAGAGATAGAGCACACTATTTTTCTCCGGTCTCTCGCTCCCAAAGCCTTCAACCTTTTCTTTGTTTTTTTTTTCTCTCGAGGCGACCAGGTCGGCCGACCCTCGGCAGAGATCGCCGAAGCCTTCGGTCTAAAAAATTTCATCTTTTTCTCCTTTTTATTTTGATTTTATTTCCTTTGTTTGATCTATTTTGCAACGTATCTAGTTTGTGATTCCCTTGAGATGAGATATCTAGTCTTAAATCTCTCATCAAAATTTGTTTTTTTCCATTTAATTTGAGAAATTAGGATCGAAGTAATGGAAGAACATGAAAACCTAAATACAAATTACGATTCAGTTCTGATGAAATTGAGTTTTTTTTTTTGGTGGTGTAAGTTGAATCAAATGGCTGCTGGAAGAGGAATCAACTAGCTCTCGAGAAAAAAATTTAGTTTTCTGCCTTCGGTGAGTATTTCGGCATTTTTTCTTTTGTTTCTCTTTATTTCTGTGGGGACTGTTTTTATTTATCCTTTGGATTTCAAAGTTCCACTCTTTTAACAAGACTTCAGATGTTGTTATTGAAAATTAAGGTGTTTGATGCTTTTCCTCTTGAATAGAACAGCTCTTTAGCATTTGAACTGTACTCTGAAGATAGTGTAGTCTTTTATATTTTTAATCCTTTGGTTGATGCGATGATTCGTTCGATTGATAAGAGTGTTCCTTCTATTGATTATATTGTCATTTTCTAGTTGTAGCTTCCGTATTCTTTTATAATTTTTTTTCAGATATTATAATTTGTTTATTGCCTAAAGGTCTTGTTGACGGAGAAATTTGTTTTTTTCCAGATATTATCATTAAAATTATCATTTATAATACTGATTATATTGCCATTTGTTTATTCGTTGATTTATTGAGTGCATAAAAATAATTATTTGATGAAGAACTGTGATTATTGTGTTTTGAGGCACAATTTAAATTTTTACCAAGTTATTGAATTTTCTAGGATCGGCCCTGTGGCAGCGTGGGAGAGCTGCTGTATGATGGGCATAGTTTGGTGAGTTTGCCAATCTTCTCTTGCATAGTTAATTTGTGAATTTGTGGGAGTTCTGTTTTTCTTGCCTTTTCCAGCCTGTTCTATTTTGCAATTAGCAGTTCAGACTGCTCCTGCGTGTTCCCAAGCTCATCCGGTACACGGATGATTGTTTTCAGTTTGCCCCACCTCTATGTTGGCCTATTTTTGTTAGTCCTGATGTGTTGAAATCTCTACCTGCATTCCTGTATCAGAGCGTATTACCTCTCCTGTGAGCTTAAATTTTCCATGGTCGCGTGTGAGTGTTAGTGTGATGTCCTCATTTTCTTTCTTATCTTTGCTCATTTAGGTCCTTCCCACGTGGACCCTTTTGCTTTGTACATTCATATTATCTCTTTAGGCAAGAAAGTCGGGCACTTTTTTTTTCTTTGCCCCCTATTTCCTTATTATTTCTTTTTCTTTGGGCATTTCAATATTTTTTTTTCTGTTTAAAGATACATTTAGGGAGTGAAAGAAAAAAAGTAAGTAAACAGATGTGTAGCCAGAACTTCAGCTTCTACCTTCACTCAACATAGTGAGACCTACAATCAGACCTCACTAGTACATAATTGGGCTTTCATGTAGCACGTTTGATGTCGGTTTTAGTAACACAACGACGTGAAATAAAGGAGGTGACATTTTTGTAACATGCAAAAAACTTATGACGTTGGCTCTCCCAAGAACCGACGTAAAAACTCAAAAAAATAAAGGTGGTGACAATTTTGTTATATATTGAAAAACTTACAACGTCGGCTTTCCAAAGAACCGAGGTAGAAACTCAAATAATAGAGGCGATGGCATTTTTCTAATATGTTGAAAATGCACGATGTCAGTTCTCCAAAGAACCGACGTAGAAACTTAAACCAAAGAACCAGCGTTGGTTCTTCAAAGTCTTTTTTGCAAATAAAAAAGACTTAACACGTCGGTTTTAAAAATGAATCGACTTCTTTTCCCTAAAACACTCAAATCTTCCTCTCAAATTCCCCCACTCCCCCCAAAAAAAAAAAAATTCAAATTTCACGCCCATCGCCTCTATCCAAAAAAAAAAACTGAAGTGACGGTTTGAATTCCGAATTTTCTGGCATGTCAGATCAACCAGATTTGATTTAATCCTGCCACATGATCTCCTCTATTATGAAGTCAAGATTTGGATCATTAATTCGCCAGCTATCTTCACTAGTTTCCAAAGAGGGCTCAGAATGCAAAGAGGCATTTTGACCAGGACCATTCGGATTACAAACGACGCTTCAACTTCACGAGCCAGGGCCTACTCAGTCCGCTCCACTCTTTTCCCTTAAAGCATGGAGAAAGAGGAAGTAGAGGGGGCATCTGTAGTGGTTAAATTCTGGCTCATGCCAGGATCAAGACACGTGTCCCTCGCCATTAGAGTCTATTGAAGAAACCAACGAGAAAAGCCATCCGAGCAACTCCCCGAAGAGCGTCATCAAAGATATTCTCGAGACCACTTCCTCTCGAGGAATCGATTGTCCTGAGGATACTTATCCTCTCGAGAGCGTCACTGCCCGAGGCCGGTTCTTTCATCTTGAGTAAGATAACTTCTGCAACCAACTCCATCGACTCCCACTTACATTTGTGAAGTCTGTTATGCCGTCAGATCATCTCACGATTCACTCATTGCCAACGACTCTCACTTCAGCGCGAACGAAGTAGCAGATATTACTCCCACAATCGAAGGTAGAATCTCCGCCATTACAGAAGAATCGCAACGTCAGATCATGCGGGTATTGAAACCCGCATGACCTGCACTGTCAACAAAAACTCCCCGCGTATATAATACACTGGGAGACAATCAAGAAGAGGACCAGAGAATAGAAGAGAGAATCAAGAGAAAATAGTCATCCTCAAGCCATTTTTTGATTATACATTGCGACAATATCAGAGTGTTAGCTATGCTGAATTCACAAATAGTGAATTCTCACTATCATCTCCGTGGTTTTTCTCAAATTGGGTTTTCACATAAAAATCTGTATCTTTGCGATTTTCTTTTTCACTCTCCTAGATCCATATTACAATTTGAAGTGTAGGGGTAAATTCTTTCTGGGAATTTACCCCTACGAAAATCTACTAGCCACGCCGATAGTCCTCAGAGGTATGCTTTGCGAAATTTTTGTCTTGCAATCATTAGTCCAAAGATTTTGTATATCCTTCAAATGTTTATCCAACCATTTGAAATATTCGGTTCAGACCGTATGCATTATTCCAGCACACACATTCAAAAATATGCATACAAACGTTTATATATCCCCATCTCTACTTGGCTGACCATCAACAATCATTTTGATTATTCTGCAGACGATGTTGTAGTTGTCATAGACATTTGGCCTAATGAAGAAGATAGGCTCCTTTCATCTTCTTGCCACTTCTTTTATTCTTATTTATTTATGCTGCTTTCATTCTCATTTCTTTCACACAGAATTCATAGAGCATTCTCTTCCTTACCACCATTAAAGCTACCACCATTAAAGCTTAGGAAATACCTTTACTACCTTTCTAATGTTTGTCAAGCTGGTGAAACTTACTATTGCATATTAATTGTTAAGTTGTGGAGCCTAATTATTGCCTTGATGATTTGTCGCCCTGCGCAGAGTCATTACACGGATCGACCTGCGCGGTCAAGTCGCCGTGAGGGTTGGAAGGGGGCAGAGTCCCGAAACAGAATTACTTTGAGAAGTCTCTCTTGCAGATCCCGAAGCGAGGGCGAAGCATTCCAAGTAAAAAGGTTGGACGAGTTCGGAGTTTCAGGTTGAGGGTAAGGACGAAGTCTCGCTTTGGAGTAGCACCTTGATATCACTCCGGAGGAGCTCTGAAGCATCTAATCGGAGCACTTCGAAGTAATAGTACAAAGTAGCATCTCGGAGATACATAGCGGAGAAGCGGTCCAGTTTGAAAGCTTTGTGGCCTGTGAAACTTAAGGAATACATCAAAGGCAGTTTGGTGATTTCATAACTTGCAACCATAGTTTTTCCTATAGAAGAAGGATGTACCGTCATTAAGGTGATATGTGTGTGCGCTATTGTAAATACAGAGCGACTATGAGGTTCTCTCTTCTTCTCCTATAATCTCTCTTATAATATAGTGGATTTGCGTGCGGCTCCGTTGTTTTCCGTAATTTGGATTTTTCACGTAAAATTTTGGTGTTTTTGATTGTGTATTTGATCTGTGTTCTTTATTCTTCCCATTCGTTTTCTCAACAACTGGAATGAGGCTACGGTTCATGATGGCAGAAGGAAAGATCAGAGTCCAAAGGTTTAATGGTGCGAATTTTGGATTCTAAAAGATGTAGATCGAAGATTACCTGTACCAGAAAGATCTATATCTTCCTCTCGGTGGAAAGCACCATTTTAAATATCGGCCACAGTATATCGACCGAGATACCGGTAATTTAGAGAAAATGATAGATAAGTGTAAAATTTTATCGGATATTATTTTAGACCGACATGGGCCGATATATCGCCACGTGGTCGATATATCAGCCGATATCCGAGATGAAAATATCATATATATCGCCACGTGCGCATTTGAGGAGTTTCTACAAACGCATTTGAGGAGCTTTTACAAAAAGTAAGTATTCCCTATAAGTTTATAATCATAAACTTACTTTAAGTAGTTTCATAAGATTTATATAGGCAATCACATGTATATTCTTCATCTGGTATGATGGCCGATTTGACGTCCGGTATTTAGCACCATATCGCGATATATCACCCGATATCCAGTATCAGGTATACAATTTTGCCGACTGATATATCACTGATATCCGATATTTAAACACTGGTGGAAAGACTTAAAAGCCAAAGGAGATGACCGATGGCGAGTGGGAGGTCCTAGATCAGAAAGCCCTAGGGGCAATCCAATTATCCCTGGTATCGACGGTTGTGTTTAATGTCTCCAGGGAGAAGATGACCCAAGACTTGATGGCGGCCCTATTGAAAATGTACGAGAAACCCTCGACATCAAATAAAGTTTCTTGATGAAGAAGTTGTTTAACCTGAAAATGGCGAAAAATGGAAGTGTTGATGAGCATTTCAATGAATTTAACACGCTGATGAGCCAGTTGATTCTGTTGGGATCAATTTCGATGACGAGATATGGGCGCTAGTTCTACCATTCAATTTACCCGTGATGGCGGTGTGAAATTCTTGTGAGACAGGTCTTGAAGTTTGATGATGCGATTGGTGTTCTTTTTAGTGAAGGGACATGTAGAAAGTCATCGGATGTAGCTGAGACATCAGAGAGTGCTCTGAGTGTCGAAAGGAGAGAAAGGTTGACAAATATTCAAAAGAAAAAGAATAACAAACCCATGTTCAGATTTGAGAGAAGCAAATCTATAAAACACGAGGGTCGTGTTCTCTCATTGACCACAAGAGTCGCGAAACTCGCATTCCCTGTCAAATGCCAGAGTTGCGTTTCTTCTTTAAACGCGAGAGTAGCGTTACAACAAATGCTACTGCTGCATCAGCTTCGCGTTTCAACTCCAAAAGCGAGCTCCGCGTCAAACGCGAGACCCATGTTTCTGCTATAACAGAC
>JAVRMC010006670.1:49769-59994 GCA_032274545.1 Agave americana | reverse complement strand
TCGGTCGACCGACCGGTCGACCGAAAGACGCGTTTTCTGCTGCCTTTTGGGATTCGGATTCCTTGTCTGGATGAGATCGAATTCAATCTGAGTTTTCTTAAATCCAGGGACTCTGTGGCTATAAATAGGGGCTAGAGCCCTCATGTACTGAATTCCTAAGAATCTCCTGAAAAGTTCCCTCTGTATTAGTTTGTATTGATTGTTGAATCAATAAAATCTCTCTCTCTCTCTTGCCCCGAGGACATAGGCACGTTGTCGAACCTCGTTAAATATTATGTTGATTGCTTTTCTCTGTTATTCGTTATTCTTGTCGTGTTGGTTGCTTCTCCGGCTGCATCAAGTCTCCGCTAGGCATTGGCGGATTCCTCAGAGGGGTTGTTGTCCCGTACGCACAACAATATTTCTATTGCATTTCTCCCTGTGAACATGACCCTTTAGCCTTAATGTTACACGGTACATAAAGACCAACTCATAACACACATTGATTTCAAAAGACACCACTTGAGTTCTCTTTTTTAGATTCGATTTTGGGTTTTCCGGTTCTCAGTTTTCTCCAATTTCGATCACCAATGTATCAGGCGGTTACAACCAAAGAATCAAATAGTTACAACCAACATATTAAATTGTTATGATTGCAACCAACTGCCCAGATTAAATAGTTATTCAGAGTTTTCCTCTCATGTATATATACTTCACTCTCTCCCATGAGAGAGGGGGATCAAAAAGACCCTAGCGTTAGGCACATGCTATGCGAGCGCGGCCCAGCGTAGGCACGAGAATACCTAGACAATTTCGATTAGCAAAGAATTTTGAGAGGCTCTGATACCATGATAATTTAGAGAAGGAAAATTTTCTGTATATATATTCAAAAGCAATTATATTAATATATAGGCATGTGGAGAGAAGAATAAAAAACTATGCACGTTCAGATACAATAAATCATATATATTCAGATACAATGAATCATTTGTCTATATACATGAGGTTCAAGATACAATAAACCATAAACCATAAGTTCATATACAGGAGGTTCAGATACAATGAATTGCATGCCTGTTAACAACTATTATTGTTAGATGGTGAGGCAATGTATGGATACTTTATTCTCTAGGTTTCTCTCTCCCCTTTGATTTGCAGCCACAGGAAACAAGTGATGGCTACAAATCTCTGTACAACACACATTTCTTTTTGAAGTGTGTGATCACAAACTCTTACGTCAAGTCTTGACACTCGACAAGGTGCAGTGCAATCCCTTAGTTTCCCTCCACTATTGTATTTAAGCAGTGAGTGATTCCCACCGTTGCCGAAGAGGGAATTGGACTTGGATAATTAGTAAAATGGAGAGGCGTCACATAGTCCTAGTGCACGGGGCTGGCCATGGAGGGTGGTGCTGGTACAAGGTAGCGGCGGCGCTGCGATCGGCCGGCCATCGTGTTACGGCGCCCGACCTCGCCGCGTCGGGGATTGATCTGAGGGGGCTCGATGAGCTTTCGACATTTGAGGACTATTCTCGGCCGCTGCTGGAGATTGTGGGCTCGTTGCCGGAGGGCGAGGAGGTCGTCTTAGTCGGGCATAGCCTCGGCGGCCTCAATGTGGCTTTGGCGATGGAGAGGTTCCCTGAGAGAGTTGCAGCTGCAGTGTTTGTTACTGCAGTGATGCCTGATTGTGTCCATGATCCTTACTATCCCCTTGACCAGGTGAATTTTTTAATTTCTATTTATTGTTGTAATGAAAAATGATCCATCATGGTCTAGACTTGAACATGAGACTCTCCGAGCTAGATCTCACGATTCTAAAATTTATTTGTACAAGAGAAAAAGTACATATATCATATTTGTTCTATATATGAGGTTGGTGAATCTTATCGAGTTAATATCATCCATTTTTTTCCTTTTTCTTTTTTTTTTAAACTTTTTTTTAAGTTAAAAGGATTGGGATTGACTGATGTTATAGTGTTTTAATATCACATTTCTTATAAAATATCATCTTCTTTATTTTAATGTTATAGTTTAATTTTATACGAGGGTTGTTTGATATATAGATTATTGATGTCATCGATATACAGATTTTGGGCAACTTGTATGTATCTAGATTACAGCAAAAAGACTATTACCATTGAACGTTATCTAGTCTTGAGCTCTTTTTTTTTTTTTTGAAATTTGACTTGTTAATGGACTTTATATGACAATATTAATGGAATATTTAATGTTTTTTTTGGATGATTATATATTCGATAAGGACATATGTGATGCATATTTATTTAATTTTCTTTTTTTCATACTCTCAAATTTCGAATCAATTATAATCCCTTTTCTGTTATAAACAAAGGCAATCACTTTCTCCTCCGTGGCTCAGATTTAATCATAGATGAAGAATGATAAAGTGAAACGAAACTAACTTAAATTCTTCATCTGTTCATGTGAAATTAAAGCTTTTCAGGCAACACCAATCATCAGCTCGTGGGTTCTTGGACACCAAGTTCAGCATTATTGAGACCCCTGCAAAAGGCCACATCACTGCTCTCTCACTCGGTCCCCAGTTCTTGGCCAAGATCTACAGCCATTGCTCATCAGAGGTATGCCAACTGAAGCACAAAGTCACCCTAAAATTTTAGGTTTTTAGGTCAAAATGGTTAGCTCAATTAAACGCGAATAATGTTTAGGACAATAGGTCCATTAGTTTGATGGCAGTGTTCAACGTGCTCGGAATCCATATGATTCAAAAGGGAAAATTCTCAATGAAGTCTGGGGTCAAATCCATATTTGAACAGCTAACCATCTTTTCTTTTAATCCATACAATAGTTATTACTTTTTAATTACTCAAGTGGATTTGAGGCACTAAATCCCCACAAATAAATCTATAGCTCTCAGTGTTTTGATGTGCTTTTGTGTTCATATAACAACAGGATCTCATGTTGGCCAGCACACTAGTGAGACCAGCATCCATGTTTCAAGAAGATCTAGAGAGCCTGCCGGCCTTCTCTGAGGACCGATACGGTTCTGTGCCCAGTTTCTACATTGTGTGTCGCGAGGACGAGCAGGTGCCGGAAGAACACCAACGGTGGATGACCGAGAACCGCCCGGTGAGAGAAGTTATGGAGATTGAGGCGGCGGGGCATATGGTGATGCTGGCGAGGCCGGAGGAGCTGTGCCGATCTCTTCTCCGCATTGTTAATGCCACATAGCTTTAATCACTCCAATGCAATTTGGGCAAATTTCTACATGTTTTTGTTCTCAGAACTGGATAAAAAATCGATATGTTTTGTTTCTTAAATATTTTCCTTTATTTTCATTCGTGGCTCTTCTGTGCATACTAGAGTTCTGCACAAGTGCAATTTACTTCAAACAAAATTGTGAAGTATTTTGATATAGTTTTAATTTATTGATTGATACTAATAAATTAATTCTGAAAGTTACTTTTAGATACCTTTTTTTTCAATGCAACATCATTGCCCGACTCTATCATGACTAGCAGGGGCGGTCTCACATACAGTCCAGAGTAAAAATAATAAAAAAATACAGTAGTTCTGATGTTTGTAATGTACCTTTCTAGAGTTTATCCAATAAGAGGTGGCGCATTTCTTGTTGTGAAGAGGCGACTTGTGTTTCCCTCGGAGATTGGCGTCGTTTCCTCTATATTCCCAACGCTGGCTCTTTGTGTCGTTAGCAGGCGTTTCTCATATTTCCCAGTTGTGAAAGCAGCATTTTTGATTCCTTCCTGGACTCTCCTCGCTCTATTCCCACTACTCATATCTCAGTTTAGCCTTATCTCATATAAACCACTCAAGTACTTCATAACTAAAAATCATGTATAAATTCTAACCTAACATATATAAGTACTAGAGGGAAAGGGGTAGTGGTAGTAACGGCAATGACAACAGCGGTGGCACAGCAAGGACAGTGATAAAGATCATATAAGTGTCAAGTGAGGTGAGCTTTCATGAACCATTAGTCGAGTCTAATTGCTTTCGTAAGCAACAAAATTGAAATGTTGTGTAATACACCTTGCATCTTCAGTACATAAAATTCTCTCACCCACCGTAGCTGGAGATATTCAAACCTCCCAAACCATTGCTCCATTTTATTCAGAGAATAGATCGAGTTTTAGCTCTGATGAGTTCACTTTAACATCTTGAAAATAGTGAATTTTCTCTCTCTCTTCCCTGTGATTTTTCTCAAATTGGGTTTTCACTTAAAAATCTGTGTTTTTGCGTTATCGTTTTTACTCTCTTAGTCTTTGTTACAAATTGAAGTGTAGATAAATTCCTTCTGGGAACTTACCTCTACAATTTTTGGGGCTATCATTGAGAGATGAGTCCCTACGCTCAAGATTACTCTCCCTTCGACCTTCCTCAAAAAAGCCTCTTCCAGAACGGCTATAGCCCCGCGTAAGTAAGTTATCGATGGCACGACCTCCAAAGGCAGGGCTAAAGCAACTACCAGAGGCATGGCCTCCAAGCTAATCAACAATCAATCGCTCGCCAAGGGCACTGCCTCCATCTCGTCAAAGGAGCCGTTCGTCAGCTCCCACCCTTCTTAACAGCGAGAAAGCCAGCTATTTCAAATGTTCTACGAGATGCAGGAGCTGATGAAGGAACATCGATTGCAGTCAGATCGTGAGCGAGAGCAAATGACGCTCGAATGTGACAACATTCTCCGCGAACAAGAAAAATTGAATTTGCTCAACCAGCAGCTCTAGACTCAGGTCGCCGCCCTCCAGAACAACTATGTGCATACAGAAGGTGACATCGAGAGCGGAAGGGCCCAAAATATCCACGTCAAGTTCACGCCCTCGACGAGCTAATCTAGAAACCAATCATGGAGGCCAAGCTGCCTCAGCACCTGATCTCGACCACTTGCCTCCATGACTCCCCGCTTTCTAAGAACATCCAAGAGTGTAAGCTTCCGAGAAAGTTCTCGACTCCCACCTTCGATAGCTACACCGGAGCGAGTGATCCAATTCAACACATGTGCCTTACCTTCCCTTCAAGTGTGAGGGGAGCGACGTCAGAGTGGTTCCACTCTCTATCACCTAACTCTCTCCACAACTTCTCGGAGGTCACCGGGTCTTCCTCACACAATACGCTACTCGCCAAGAAGCCAAGAGGAGTAGTCACCACTTCCTCTCCATCTAGATGAGGCCAGGAGATAACCTCAATTACTACATCAATTTCTTTCAGAGCTAGCTCACCAAGATCTCCAACTGTGGTGAGAAGGTATTGGCACTTGTATTCATCAGTGGGCTGCAACTTACACACCCTCTATACATGCACCTCCTGAAGCACAACATCACTAAGATAAACGAAGCCCTTTCCCGAGCGCAACCTTATATCCAGTTATAAGAGGCAATAAAGATTTCCTTCAATCACTCCACAAACCCAAGCGATGACGGAACAAAGTCGAAGTCCGCTCGTGAACCTCCCGACCATGCTCCAGACCAACATCAAGGGTAGCCTTCATACAAGAAATATGCTTTCTCTATGCTCCCACCAAATCTGATTCAGAGCTACAGGACAAAAGAACACTTCATTCTGTTAAGGTTCCTAATCAACGAAGTATTCAACACCTTTAAAGATCAACTGTGGGTCAGACGGCCAAAGCCGATCCAGCCCAATCCTTCACTGCTAGGTCGGAGGAGTACTGCTCTGACCAGGACTGCGAAGGGAACCAAATCATCCATTGTTAGGCCCTCCGAAGATACTTGAAAGAGCTCATCCAGTAAGGCTTCCTCAAGAAGCACATGCTCACCTCCGAGGTGATTTCTTGGCAACCAAACACCCAACCTCCCTGGGAGCAAAGTGTCATCGCACAGTACAAGACGATTGACTGACTTCCTGACTTCTATAGAAACAATGTACACCCTTTCAAATCTTCTCTTAATGTATTGCATTTATGAGAATAAATTACTATTCTATGCTTTACATTTTGCAGAACAACCATTCATCCATACACCCCGATGATGGGATGTGCCCCCACTCAGAGGCAGCCAAGAAACCCCCCGACGATGGGATGTGCCCCTACTCGGAGGCGGTTTCGACATTCATCTGACCATGCACCCCGAGGATGGGATGTGCCCCACTTGGAGGCAACAAAGAAAAACCAATTGATGATGGGATATGCTCCCACTCGGAGGCGATTCTGACGTCCATCTATCCACAGCCCCGATGATGGTGTTTCCCCCACTCGAAGGCGGACAAGTGATTCTCTGTTGATGGAATGTTCACCCACTTGGAGATTGCGTCTATACACCAGATGGGATGTGCCTCCACGTGAAAAAGTTTACGCAAACATGCCTACGGGCCTTTCTCGGCAGTCATATAGGAGCCGAAACTCTCTGTTGTGAGATTTCCCCCACTTGGAGCCCCACTCTGTTGCAGAGATGTGGCCCTCTCAGAGTGCTCGATCTTTTGTTGATGGGATGTGCCCCACTCAGAGGATCGTGTCTGTACACACCTAGATGAGATACGCCCCCACGTGAAAGTGTTAACACAGACATACCTACGGGCCTTTCTCGGAAGTCCTACCGGAGCGAAAACCTTCCATTGTGGGATTTTTTCCACTCAGAGTCTCGCTCTGCTGCAGGGATGTGCCCTCTCTCAGAGTGCTCAATCTTCACTGATAGGATGTGCCCCAACTCGGAGGATCACGTCGACATCTAGACGGTATGTGCCCTCGCGTGGAAGTGTTAATGAAAAAATGCCTATGTTTCTTTCTCGGTGGTCCTGGGGAGCCGAAATCCTCTATTGTGAGATTTTCCCCATTCAAAATCCCTCACTCTGTTGTAAGGATGTCCCCTTCTCAGAGCCCCTATCTATTCCGTTGATGGGATGTGCCCTCACAGGGACAGACAAGCCTACGGGCTCTCTTCATCTGAACCTATGGATGAATGAACCCCTGATAGTTTTCCTCTACCGGATCCCTTCCATATTTCGATAAAGGAATGTGCCCTAACTCGGGAGATAACTACGTTGATAAGATATCCCCTGCACGAGAGGACAACTCTATTATTAGGCTTGCTGCCACGTTGGAGGTACTGAATCGTTGATCGGATAGGAGCCCCTAATCTGTGACAGACACATCCAACCTGTTGTTGGGATTTCTCCCACCTCAGACCAATTTTTGCTTGTATCGCTGGACTATGGCTATGTACGAGTCAGGTATATTTATGAGGTTTCCTTGTTTGGATTATTGCCTCGACATATCGATCTCGTATGGTCATATGTCCAATAGTTCACCTGAGGACGTGATGCTGCAGGTATAACTTTCCGACAATGAGGACCTCAGGTATGATTAAAGTTCGAGAATGGTTGATCTGTCTGGAGGCAATTCAAGTTGTATCTGCTCAGGCAATGGTGTCGTGAGACATAAGGTATATCTTTGAGGGTTTCTTATTTGGATTATCCTCTCGATGTACTAATCTCGTGAATCCGTAAACTAAGCTCATACAACTAGATTTTTCCACATTACATCTAAGGCTTAATTCATCCATCTCAATATATGATTGTATGCGCATCCTAACTACCACCTGCAGCCTATTTGTCTTGAGAGTAAGATTTCCCCCACTCAGGGGGGGCAGAACTCTGATTCTCCGCAGATGGAATGTGCTCCCACTCGGAGAATTGTGTCTGTACACTCCTAGATAGGACATGCCCCGCGTGGAAGAGTTAACGCAGATTTGCCTACGGGCTTTTTTCAGCTTACTTGCAGGATTTTACCTGCTCGGAGACCAGACTCTGTTGTAGGATTTCCCTCTCTCAGAAGTTCGACATCACAATTCCTTGACGGAATGTGCCCCCGCTCGAAAACAAACGTGAATCCAACTCCATTCCATGGATTTCCCCTTCTCGAAGCCTTAATCCGTAGCTGGGATTTCCCCCACTTGGAGAAAAGACTTATAGGACAATAATTTGGAAACTACACGCTAAATCAGTCCCAGACATCTTGGAGTCAAAATAATTCTTTTCGAGTAGACATCCAATTCCAAAACAAATACAACAAAACCAGGCAGGATCTAGACACACGCTTCCATTCCAGAATATCACTGCTTTTACATCCATTCAAATACGTACTCGATTACATCTAACAAGAGTGACATGTGGTCTATCACATATTTGTGTTTGGTTTTTTTTTTATTTTTAAAAAATGCAGATAATCCAATATTGGATCCTGATACGAAAGCGAACAAAGATGCCCCGATCAGGAGGCGCTTCACGTCGGCACAATCCTACTATTCACGCCTCCTTCCATGGACCCCGAGGGAAGCCTAGGGAGATTCCTTCACAAAAGAAAGGAGATTTCTCAAGTGAAGGACCATCTCCTCCCTTCTAATCAGAACACGCCTTAAGCCAGCCAGACGATCTCATCCCAGATGTGCAAGAACATGATGATATCGCATCACAGACCCTTCATCCCGAACAAGTGGCCAGGAGCCTCAAAAGCATGGATACTTCTACATCCCAGGTTATCCACCCATGCTTCCATGCCAGGTCTTACCTTAAGAAAAGAGTCTCCTAGTGCGAGGACCGCGCGATTCAGCATAGAATGAAGACTGCAAGACGTGAGCAACGATGATGGAATCAAGATTAACCGTCACAGCCACCCGAGCAAATTCTCACACCAACCATACCCACCACCAAAGTAAGATATGTTCAAGCAAATAAGGTCAGAGCTTGAACCCGATCTATCTACTCTGGCGGTGGGGCCTTGTCACGAAATCGGAGTTACAAGCAAGGTCATTATAAAAACTGAAGTAACGAGACGAATGCCAATGCGACAATCTTCCATACCCGTCATCTCTATCCTCTCCCTCTCTTTGCTCCATCCGACGAATAAAGAGAGCGACATTACAATCTATCAGAACAAAAAAAATGGGGGAAAGAATTCTTGAGAAAATAGGCCTCCTACTTCCAGGGTCCTCCCTATTTATAGATGCAAAAGCTGAGCCGCTTTGAATTCAAACCTCAACCACATCTAAAGAATCCTTCTGTATCTCGAATTTTTTGACATGTTAGATCAGCCAAATGCGATCCGTTCCTGCCAAACGATCTTATCCACTATAAAGTCAAGATTTTGGTCATTAATTTGCCGGCTATCTTCACCAGTTTTCAAAGAGGGCTTAAAACGCGAAGAGATATTTTGAAAAATCTATACAACATACAAGCGATGCCTCAACTGCAAGAGTTCGAAGGCTAAATCAGTTTGCTCTACTCTTTTCTCTTAAAGTCTGTAGAAAGAGGAAGCGAAGGGGGCATCTATAGTAGTCAATTTCTGACCTACACTACGATCAGGACACATGTGTCCCTCCTCATCAGAACCTTCTAAAGGCGAATGACAAGATAAGCCATCCAAACACCTCTCTGCAAAGCATCATCCAACTATTCCCGTGATCGTTACTTCTTCCAAGGGATCAACTGCCCCAAGGACACTTCTCCTTACGAGAACGTCACCACTCCAAGATCAGTTCTTTTATCCCGAGCAACGTAACTGTTGTAACCAACTCCATTAATTTTCGCCTATATTTATGAAGTCTGTTATGTTGCTAGATTATCTCATATTTTAAATGAGGCAACGAGTACTACTCCAGTGCAGACTATTATAGAAAGTAGCAGAAATCGCTCCTGCCATCAAGATAGAATCTCAGCCGTTACTAAAGAATCACAACATGCAAACCATGTAGTTATTGAAATCTGCATGATTTGCGCTACTAATGAAGGCTCTCAGTTATATATATGCTGGGAGATGGACAAGATGAAAGAAGGAAAGGAAGAGGAGAAAAAGACAAGAAAAAAAATAAAAGAAAAGAGATCCACAACCAGAAATCCTCAAAGCTAAGACTTCTCTTCCAATACAAAGAAGAGACATCCCCAAACCGTTATTCCTTTATTCAGAGATTAGATCAGAGTTTTAGCTCTGCTAAGTTCACTGTACCCTCTTGAAAATAGTGAATTCCCTCCCTCCTTCCCGTGGTTTTACCTTATTGGGTTTCCACGTAAAAATTTATCTTTGTGTTGTCTCTTTTACTCTTCTAGTCCTTGTTACAAATTGAAGTGTAAATAAATTACCCAGGGAATTTATCCCTACAACAGGCAGACTTAAAAAAATTTTAAATAATTAAAATAAGACTCTTTAACTGTTTTAAAATACTATTTATTATACTTACTTTGAAATATAATTATTTATTAATTTTAAAATATAATTATTTAAAATTATTTTTTCTTGCTTTTTG
>JAVRMC010006664.1:27131-37590 GCA_032274545.1 Agave americana | reverse complement strand
TTAAATCAATAACAAAATAATTTAGTAAACAACACAATCAAATAAATGAATTAACTAAAAGAATTAAATTAATTACTTTAACTTCTAATTAAGCAACTAATTAATTACTCCTAACATATAATTTCATTACCGTTTAAATCAATCAACATGCACTTACCAGATTGCACTTTTCTTGCATAGGCCCGCGAGTGGACCCCACATATGCTCCACCAGTCTTGTGTAGTTAAGAGAAGAGAGGGAGTGTAGGCCTTGTGATTTCTTTGCATTCATGCACAAGAAACCAAGTCATGTGATAGCTTCATGGACCCCACCATGTGAGAGCAAGTTGTGTTCTCTCTCTGTTGTTTTCTTCTCTCTACGCACAAGAAACAAAAGGTGAACTCCACCTCCTTCGTGAACCCCACGACCTCAGCACAGCCTCTGCTCGCGTAGAAAGAGGCGAGCGCTTCACCTTCTGACCCAGGTTGCCGTGTGGACCCCACCTGGTGCCAGAGCCACTGCGCGCTCCGTTTCGCGCGCGCAGCCCAAGAGCGTGGGCCGCTCTGCTCCACCGCCAGACCGAAGGGCCCCGCGACTCCTGCTTCTCGTGCGCGCAGCGTTCAAGGCTCGACAACTGTGTGCACAGGATGAAAAACAAGAGAACACGACAACAATTATTCGCTAACAATGACTAAAAATTTTACTAATTAAATATGAAAAAATACGAAAATTCAGAAAGTTGCCCAACACTGGGCAGCCAAAACCCCAGGCTATGCATTGGTATTTATAACCTAGGTTTTGGGTTATTTTACATACGGTTTCAAATTAATTACATAATTACAGGAGAATACATAAATAAATTTTGCAATTTGCATCTCTATCCACTTTTGCATTTAAGCCCCTTAACTTTTGCAAAATTGCATATTCGTCCAAACTGACCACAAACTCCTTTGAATTGACTATAGATTTCTTTGATGTCAGTTTTAGGCAGACTAGAGCGATCCCAAGCTTTGCCAAGCCTCTTATCTCGCCTTCAAACTCCTTTTCGCGCGCTTTACAGTCTTCAGAGTGCGTTTTCTGGTCCAATCTTCTCCTATTAACTGTCTGTAAAACACCACTAAAAATACCCAAGTAGCATTATTTATAAACAAATAATAGATAAATAGAAGTATGAAAATGTGGTAATATCATGTTGATCAGTCTTCCTCTGATGTAAAGTCCGTCTTGTTGCCGCTATCGATTTCGTCAGGCAACGATTCTTTTGTTGCCCTACTGGTCTCTCGGTGAAGTAGAGAGTCAGTGAAGTAGGTTTCCAGCCCTTTGAACGGTTGTGTTTCGGTTAACATTGTTCTCACCACTGCCTTATCATCAACATATTTAAGGTATTGATGGAAAGTGGATGGGACGATCCAGTTGGCATGGATTCAAGGTCGCCTGAGCAGCAGGTTGTAGCTCACTCCGTCTTCAAGTCTCCGATTTGGTATTGAAGACGGATGTTCCCCAAAGGGTGACTACTTTTGGTGTTGAAACCATAGATGGAAGTAGTCATTGTTGATAACTTATTTAGGGGAATGCCGAGGAAGTGAAGCAGTCTCCTGGGGATAATGCTTAAAGCAGATCCCAGGTCGACTTGAATCCTCTCAACGTAGGCAGGGCTGATACCCTATGTAGTACAGGGGTCTATCGTGTTGATTGTCCTTGAAGAGCATGTCCTCAGGAGTAAAAGCGGCACCTGCTGCGATGCCAAATGACAATGGACATGGAGTCCCGTTGTCATCAGAAGCGACTGATGACAATTGCGTCAGAAAAATTCTGAGTCAGCAAGCGCATCCCTAAGTGCCTCTCTCATTTCTTTTAAAAGGCGAAGTAGCCCATGCAAAGTGATACGAGCTAGAATATTGGCCAGTTGTGCCAATATATCGAAACGAAAACGGGTGTTGAGTCCTTGAGAAGGATTCTTCTTGAAGGCTTTGTTAAACCGTACTTACTTTTGCTTCTCTTTGTCCAAAGGCACTGTAGGCGTAAGAGCCTGAACAGATGCATCATTTCTCGATGTTGTTGGCTGCTAAGTTCCATCAGGTGTTTGGTCGTATTGTCTCAAGTATTGTTTATCAGATCGAGTGCCTATCGGTTGCGCGGTAGCGAATTGCGCGGCTAAGAAGGCAAACTCTTTTTCCCCCGAACTACTGAGAGAAGTTGATATTACATGTTGTCTTCTTGTGAAAGGGAGATGACATTACAGGATTTTCCCTTGAGCTTGGGCTGGCTTGAATCCCATTGCTTGTCATTGACAATATCCGGGTGAACCCACATGATTTTCCCAAATTTGGTTGTCACGGAATGAGGCCCTTGACCTCCTGCTTTATAGCTAATGGGTTGGTGACTTCCATTTTCCATTTGGGATGGGATTTGTCTGTCTTGTACAGTCACCTTCGGAAAATTCTCAAAATTGAGGGTCACCATGGTAGCGGTAACCTTCTTCTGCACTGACTTTAAAGTTAGAACACCTGCTTCGACCAGCGTTTGGATATTGTCCTTGAAGACAAAGCATCTGCTGGTAGGATGGTGAACCATCATGTGGAAGAGGCAATAGTTAGGATCATTTGTATGTCCAACTTCATCGAGGCGTCAAACCTCTGGTAACTTTAGTTTGTTACACTTGTTAAGTAAGTGAAAGATTGCCACCACCTGCTTATCCTTGAAGAAATATTGCTTCTGAGGTAGCTTAAACTCCGGATTGTCGTTAGAGTTGCTCCTTTTTGGTTTTGGCGGAGCTTCCCCAGACAGTTCCACAACCAATGTCTTTCCCTTTGACTTGGGAAGACTGAGATGCATTACTTCCCTTGTTGTTGACTTCCCATCTGTTCTTGGGAAGAAGGGGTTCAAACTTTTTAGCTGATTTCTCAGCTAGTTCAGCTTGTTCAACAAGCTCCTTTCCTGTGTGAGCCTTAACGGCTCCCATGCGAACTTCCATCTTGTGAGGAAGTTGTGCATTAATCTTTCGCGGCTTCTTCACTGTTTTAGCCTCGGGGAGGATGGACAGCTTGTGGCAGATGACAAAGGAATCTAACCCGGGCATATCAGTTGGAGACTAAGCGAACACGTCAAGTTTCTCGGATAGGAACCTCTTGAGTTGGCTCTTTCTCTCGGGTAGAAAGCTTCACGCCAATTCGGTGAACTCGCTCTGGGTGATCAGGGTCTGCAGGGAACAACTCGGCCTCCTCTTCTGACTTGTGGTTGGGATCTCTGATTCAGAGAGAGTCGGAGTCAGAGCTATCATCGCACTGTGATTGCTATTCAGTAGCAATTAGCTTCAGCTTCTTCTTGGAAGAGGTTCTCCTCGGGGACTGTTCTGGCAGCCTTGGGTTTCCAACCCGACTTCTTCTAGGCAACTACAGAAATAATTCTAGTCGCAGCCTGATCTCCTTTGATGTCGGCGGTCCTAGTTGGGATAGGATACTGAACCAGTTGGTGATAGATGGACAGTACGGCTTTCATTATGTGGAGCCAAGGTCTCCCAAGTAGCGCGTTATGGAGGGACTCCACGTCCATTTCGTAAAACTCTGTGATAACGTTGGACGCGTATTGGGAGCGAAATTGTGCCCGAGAAGCGCGTCTCATTCCCGTCAAACCTACACATATAAGATTGGGTTCGAGGACTGATATCGCTCAAGTGGCTTCTGGAGTGTCTTCCATCCTGTCTAGGGCGTCCCCGTATAGAATGTTGACGAAGCTTCCTCGATCGATCAGGATCTTAGATACTTGGTAGTTAAGCATGGTGATGATGAGAGCATCATTATGCGGGAAGATCACAGTCGATGCATTGAAGTCTGAGAACAATATTGGCTTGCTCGGAGCTAATGATAGGCATGTTGACACTGTGGGGTGGATGGCCTTTCGGGCCTCGCTGATGTAGATGGCCTTTTCCCAAGAGGTAGAGCCTTCAATCGAGGAGTCACCGAAGATGGCGTTGACTTCCCGATATTGGATGACTTGGTCCTCTGGCTGGGGGACCTTAGGGCATCCCTTCTTCACTTTAGTCTCCGAGGGCTGCCCATGGTTGAGGACGAATTCCTGGAGATAGCCCCGATTTACCAATTCCTGGAGTTACTTTCGGAGAGAAACGACAGTCTACGGTACAATGAGCCATACCATCATGGAAGCACAGTATTACCCGGCTCCTGGTCCTTTCGAGTTGGACGTAAGCGACCTCGAGTACCTGACGAACTCCTGGCCCTTCATGGTGCTATATGCTTGATCCACGGGGATTTTAAACGGAGTGAGGTCGATTCCGTGGGCCTTGGCGGGATTCCGAGCCGGCTGGTCAACAACTCTAATGCTTTACTCGAAATCTTCCTGAGAGGACCAGATTGTGCCTTATGTTTCTCAAATTCACCCCCTCGCTTGGAGGAGCGATTGGCAGAACTCTGGATATCATCCTTGATTTGGATGTACCTCTGGGCGCAGGCGAGAATGTCCCTCATTTTCGTGACTTCGTACTTCACCAGATGCCTGTAGAATGAGTTAGTGGCTTGCAGCCTACTAATGAATGCAGCGGCAGCTACATCGTCGTTGCAGTTATATATTAGAGCCATTTGGTTCTAGAAATAACCGACCTATTGTTTAAGATGGTAAGGAAGTGATTTTTGTTCTTCCTTAGCTCCCATCAGAAAGCATATTGGTGGTAGAAGACCTGCTTCATCTCCCCTAAGTTCCAGAGAGATTGTCTTAGGAGCGAACAGAACCAGTTGCAAGCGACGCCTTTGAGACTGGATGGGAATACGCGGCCCAGGAGCAGGTCGTGAGAGCGAACCGTCATCTTGTCCTGGCATAGGTGCTGGATGGGGTCAGTTGCTCTTAAGTAGCATTCGAAGCTCGGCATCGCGAACTTCCTTGGGAAGCGGCAAGAGGTGATCTCCTCGAAGAGAGGAGAGTTGAGGATGCTCAACCCGTAAGGTTATGTCTCCTAATAGAGAAGTTGGCCGACCCTCTCTACCTGTTTTCAAACGTCCCTCTCTACCTGTTTTCAAATGATCTCCTCTATGTCCTCCACTCGAGGAGTCTTCAAGACTTTGGGCGATCCAGGGTTCTCGAGTGCTGACTGCCACTCAGAGAGAGTGACCTGTCACGCTTCCGTTTATTCTCGGTGTGAGCGATCCCTGCCGACAGAGGTGGTGACGAAAGAGCTTGGGAACCATCCCCCCAGATATCCCGAGGATTGCGATCTACGGAGGATCTCAATGCGGATGAGGAGCTGATCCTGGATGAGGGATCATGGTTCAAAGTCGCAATCTCTATCACCGACTTGGAGGGCACCGTTCCACATCGGTCTCAGCGTCGCAGAACGGACTCAAGCGATACACACAAAACCCGTCATAAAAAGCTTAAAAAATTCTGAAAAAATCACGACAAAGCTTAAAAATAGTAGACATCAAAATTGATGTATAACATGTCCAAAACATATCACCTAGCACACTCAACATGAAGAGAATGCATAAACACATACGTCGCGGTATTAAAATATCAAAATAAATGCATATAGAGTAAATTTCACAAAATACATTCATAAATACCTGCATGATATAGTCATTTTCACATTGAATTGCGATGAGGGACAAAATCATCATCGTAGCCATCCCTGTGATGAGTAAAAAAAATCAGATCCGTAAGGATAATGGATGAATGTTGTTGTGCTCCAGTAGGCAGAGATGATTGGGTAGAGGATGTACTATCAGAGTAACATGGCGATGACAGTTGTGCAATATCAGCACCAAGATGATAATACCCAAATCTCGATATTCTTGCGCTAGTAGATGTTCGACTAGTACATGCAGATCTCTTAAGTTGTGGCATTTGGCTATAGCCATATCCCATACCATAATATTGGCCTGATGTCAAGCCTAAATCCTACATATGACCTTCAAGATTATAATAACCTCACGAGTAATTCTCATGTCCACTTGAATGATATCAGAAGAAAAATCAACAAGGCGATCCAAATGCCTCTGCTGATCTGAAATCTCTAATCAGCCTCTATGATCAGTATCATGTGTGGCATAATAATTTAAATCTTATAACATAGCAGCACCACCTTGTTGGCTTCCACTAACACCATAGGTCCCTCTCTCAGCACTGTTGTTTCCCCTATTATTGCTATCATCAGATTCATCACCACTAACTTCTTCATCATCATTACCACCATCTTCATCATCACCACTAGAAGTGGATGAATCCATCGCAATACCGTTACCCCTTTGGCTAGGGCCTTCATCACCACCATCCCTTACACCTCTATCTTCCTCACTTCGACTTATCTCTTCATCCAACCAATGTAAGTCATCTTCACGCAAAATGAGTTGTTCTCTCCTGAATCCATGCATCCAATATGTCATCATCATTGAAAATATGGTTCAGATCGATTGGATTGTAATAATCATCTTGATCACGTTGGTATGTCAAGTTTGTTACACGCAGCCCCATATTATAATGCACAAATACTACTTTATGCAACTTTTTCATTAACAACCGGTTGCACAATTTTGTATGAATCAGTGACCATGTGCTCTAATTTCTTTCACAACCCGATGAAGAACAAGTTTGACTTAACACTTTATAGCAATTTTCTGAAGATTGGGAGCTTATTCACCATAGTTAATCCACCAATCAGATGGAAGAGATTGTTGCATCGCCCTTCTTAGTTAGCAAGGCTCTAAATTCTCCAACTTCGTCCACAAATAATTTGATCTACTATAATCCAAAGCATAAGTATTAATAGTTGCAAATGCATGACATTATTGCAAACAAGTAAATAAATTAATATGACAACTTACTTCATTAATAGCTCTTACCTGTTTATTCAAATCCGGCTCTAACCTTTTAATCACCTCCTTTAATCCAGCTCTCACCTCTGGATGAATAGAAAAGTTTTTTGAATATTGGAGGTTCGGATTTAAAAAATATGCGGCAATAATGTAGACACAAGAGAGTTATAATATGAAATTTTCAAATCTATTCAACAATTATAAATTGTAAGTATGTAAGTGAATTACCATCAGCATACAAGTGTATATGCAGTTGTCTTTCCCATCTTTTATCAATGATATCCCAATACTTCTTCCAATTCTTATTGGATGCCTTAACAACCAACTTAGTTCCATCCATAGCCTCATAAATAATAGATAAGGTTGGGTTTTTCTCCTGATTCACTATCTTCAAGACCCTAACAAGAAGATCCATAATATTTTGGACTTCTCTTGCCTTCTTCCAGAACCGATCAACCAAAAAAAAGTTAGAAACCTTATTTCTCACACTTCTTCTACCCCTTTCTTTGTTGAACTCCCGTCATTCGGTTGTTCTACACATTCTCTTCAAATCATGCTCATAGCGAAGAAGGCTTTCAACAGCAATGAACTCGGTGGCAAACTGTGTTATACCTGGTCTCAACCCATCTCTGGTAAATTGTTTCATTAAATTCATCACTTTAAGAGTATAGTAGATAAATGATGTAATCAGTTTAGCATCTAATGTCTCCTTCACTGATTTCAGCGAACCGATATCTTCAAGCATCAAATCATTGCAATGTGATGTACAGGGAGACCAAAATAAATGCTTTCTCTTCTCCTATCAACAAGTGATCAGCTGCTTTAGAACTTGTCTTGTTGTCGGTTACAATCTGTACGACATTCTTTTCACCAACTTCATAAACAATTTTGTCCATAAGAGAGAATATATAATCAACAGTCTTATGAATATTTGCAGTATCAACTGAAATATGGTATATCATGTGTCTATCACAATAAATTATGAAATTAATAATAGGCTTCTTAGTCCGGAAACTCTAGCCATCACAATGATCGTGCAACCATACTGCGACCATTTTGCTTTTATTATAGCAATATAACCTTCAACTTCTTTCACCTTCCTCCAAATATTGATTGCCAATCTGATATCCTGTAGTGGCCTTTGACATTCGGGTCTGCCTCCGCAATTGTATTAATCATTGCTTGATGGTAATCAGTTGCAATGAATGGTATTGCATTGTAGAGGAAGAACTTCGAAATGACTTTTCCAACTTTAACAATCTCCAATGAGAACATGCTTTTGATTGATTTCTGCTTCGATGGGACATGTAAGGATCAATATCACAGACAGGAATTTCAGCTTCTCTTGTGGTAAAACTCCTCCGCAATTCATGCTTGATCTCTGATCTTGAAGACTGTGAACTATTGCTACCAACATCTTTTCTATAACCTTGTGTCTCTCTCCATGTCATTTTACGACTTTCTCTCATACCTTGTTTTAATTGTCTTCTTTTAATTTCTTCTAACCCATTTACTTCTTCAATTTCATCTTCAAATCAGTGTCCCAATTTCATGAAAAACTTCCTCAATTAAAAATTTCATGAGATGCTCTTTCTTAGTTTTTATAGATACTCTTTCTTTGCTACCTTTAGAAAGATATTTTCTCAATAATGTAGACACTTCTTTGGGGACTTTTAAGTAAGCGTCAACCAATTTGTTGTATATCAGTTTATTAGGACATTTGCTTTCCAATTAAAAAAAGAAGAAGAAAAAAGACGCAGTAGGATGTAAAGTTAGAAAAGACGGAATCACATTTATTGTCATATCGATTCCTTAAAAAAAATTTTGTTTCTTTATTAAAGGTCAAATATACTTTCCAATTTTCACTTTCGAACCAAAAACATGTTTTTCACTTTTCACTCTTCACTCTCCCTAGCTTTGTCTCATTGCCTTTCCCAATATGCCGCTTTCTGTGATGAGCGTCACATTATATTTAAATGTTAACCTGTAATGTATATATAAAAAATATTGAATAATACTTCATATAAAAATATAATAATCTTAATATATAATTCAATACAGGATGTGCAATTAAGGTCCTCTATATAATGATTAAAGTAATCTGCAACATTTTCCTACTTTAAATTGTTAAATGTGTTAAATTTATTTTTTACATATTTAAACATCATATTTCATTCAAATACCAAATATAAGAAATCTATTGAAATTTTTTTTTTGGTGCTGTGTGCTTTGCAATGATGTAGTTTATGCACATAAACATGCCATGACATACTCTGCATATATAATAGATTTTAGGATTTTTAGCATGTGCATATTCTCGTCATGCTCTTGTCGTATCCAGAGGTTGACTAGCATCTGACATGCACTTTACAATCTTGCTCTGCATATATCTTGTAAGTTTATATGTAGTCAACAAACAAAAGTAATAATTGGTGTTGATTGTTGGTATAAGCATATATTGATAGGAGATAGATCTGCCTTACCATTTGCTAATATGCTAGTTACTATTCCAGCGCCTTTCATTAGTTACGTGATATAACTACTATACATAAATCTATCATGTGGTCATTCAAGAACCTTACCATGAGCATTTTCTAAATCAATATAAACCATACAAAAAATCTCATTCTGTTTTCTGAAGCCAACTCATTTTAGTATGTGAATATTCATGACAGGCCTCGTTGATTGAAAATCAAAACTATTCCCCGAATGATGTTTGAATATTCTCCCCCAAATTTTCAGTATATGGGTCACATTTCTTACAACTTTGTATATCTCGTCTGTTTTATGTACCACTGTGGTTTTTCTCTATTCACTAGGCACTTTCTTAGTAAATTTGTTTAATACATGATTTATTTGACATCATGATTCATTGCGCCTTTGTACCCTGCCTGTTGACGACTGTGCCTTCATTATTCATATGATTGCCTTAAAGTTGAGCTTTGATCTATTTATACTTGCTTATGTTCAACTCAAATAAGCTGCTAACCCATTGATTAAATTATGTGGCCCAAGGGTGACAGTCCTTTTTTTATTATAAACACACATTTTAATTTGTTTTTGCACTCACCTTCGTTCCTCAATCTTCTATAATCTCAGTGAGTCACAGGTAAGTTGTGAAGTATTGTCACCATAACTGTCTCAGTGAGTCATATAAAGATTATGGAGTCACATTAGCATAACAGCAGTACTTTTGGATCTTGCATGGAAGCTTGAGGAGCTCACATAAGACCTCATACGCATTATGCTATTTCAACTTATGATTAACTTTCTGTAAATTCATGTGCCGTTTTTCTCTTGATCATTGCAGTGGACAAGAAGCCGGACTGATTTCATGGGAGTTGCCTGTTATTGTGGATACTCATGGCAAGGGAAAAGCCCTTTTGGAAAAGAAAAGAAATGCGTTATCTGACCTGTCGGGTGCTTCAGATTTTAGTGATGAAATAGGTACTAGTGCAAGTCGTGTTGATATAAAATTCTCGAACTGGTCAGATTCTCTCCATTTAAATAAGGTAATCTCTTAGATATTATGGATGTCATTTTCCCCTCATATGTGTTCACAAAGTTTTTGTTAGGATTATAACGTGAATCCGTTGTGAAGGTCGATTAATATCGGATCGGGCAATTTTCTTTTCTGGATCTGTTTTGAGTCCGAGTTG
>JAVRMC010006548.1:42376-53889 GCA_032274545.1 Agave americana | reverse complement strand
CCTATTTACAGCATGCTGTCAGTCCTTGCTGGCAAGCGGCGGAAAAAGTTTATTGGTGCTGAAGGCATCCTGTGCCGGAACCTCGGATGCCTCATCATATAGAAGCCTGCCAAGACTGCAAGCACCTGGAACGGAGTCACGTACAGCACCAATGCAGCCAAGAAGCAGAATAGGACAAAGATCGCAGTTGCCCGGGGATCCCTCCAGCTAAGCAGCGCCTGGATGCGCTCCCCCTGGGTTGCAACATCACCCACCACCGTCTGAATCCTCCCTGCCACACTTCTCAGCCTATCATACCTCATCCTCACAAGTTCTGCACTTCTGGTTGTAGGGAAAGTGTCAAACTCCTCATCCAGCTCATCTGGGTGCACGGCCTCGGCATGAGATATCTTAGTGTTCATATGTGGGGGATAACGAGGCCGGTACCGATAATTCCATATCCCAATCAAAAACATGTACAAGAATATTGTTGGAAGTATCAGCTCAGGGAAGCAAACAAGCATCACAAAGAGAACGTGAACCAAAACCGTGGTGATAGGGTTCTTCCAAGCACACACATCTCCGAACCATTTGCCAACTGCAAACACACCTGAGAACACTGACATGAGGCGGAAGAAGTTTGCCTTGCTTCTCCGCATGCTCCATAGGTGAGAGTCAACATCAGACATGTACTCCACAACTTCTTTTCGGAGGGGCGGTTCCATTCGGCTCAGCCGTGCTGCCAAGATCTGGACTGCTTGGTGGCGGAGCATGTCAAGCTGCATCACAGTTAAAGGGCGAACGTAATGCATCTTAGGAAGTAGGGGCCGGGAGTAAATGTACATCATGTTCACCAATGATGTCGACGAGAACCGAATTGCAAGGTGTATCTCTCCCATTTTCTTGAGGCCTGAAGGGTGTAAAACTAGAAGAGGGTACGAGTGAGTGTAGACGCGCCCAGTTTCAAGGGTGGAAAGCCGGATGCGGACTTTCCCAATCCTCGCGTCTCTGCCGCCATTTGCTCCCTTTTCACCAAGCTGGCAGTTGTCAAACACGCCTATAGTGAGAACTGTGGAAGGATCATATACCTCCCATGTGTACTGCTCATTGTATCTTGGGCTGAGGCTGTTAATGATGGTCCGAGTACGAACCCATTTCTGACCATACTTTGCTACACAGTAGGTATCTGAAGTGCCCTTACCATCTCGGGTTTTCATTGGATGGAGCCCTGTGGCATTAAGAATGCCGAGCTCAAGCAACCCAATCGAGGGCTTCCATAGTTGCTTGGCTGTAGGTCTGAGATCGCTGCTGTAG
Source organism: Agave americana (assembly GCA_032274545.1). Taxonomy (NCBI): domain Eukaryota; kingdom Viridiplantae; phylum Streptophyta; class Magnoliopsida; order Asparagales; family Asparagaceae; genus Agave; species Agave americana. The sequence goes on along the minus strand of JAVRMC010006548.1, from coordinate 52,596 downwards.
TGGGTGGACTCATCTAGCACATGATACCCTCCATCAAGGCAGACACGGAGATGAAGTCGACTAGAAAACTTGTCCTTCTTCAATTGATCCACATCAATTGCAACCGGTTTTTCCAGATTATACCACCGTGTGTGCACAATTTTGTCATCAGCCCGCTTTTCCACGCTTGCAAGTGGTATGATAACACGCCCGATGATCTCATCTTTGTTCGGACCAACACGGTCTTCTACAGAGAGGATTAAGTGCTCCTCAAATGGTTCAGCAGCTACAAACATGAAGTCTTCATTCCAAAATGGGTTCATACTACGAGCCTGAACAATCTTTGTTTTCATGAACTGATTTCCTATCTGAGCCTTAACGTAAACATCAGGAAATCGAGTCTTGTCAGGAAATATAATATCTTGTGCCTCAATGATGTTCACCCGAACATACCACAGCCGTGGTGCATGGTAGACCTTCGATCGAATGTTAGAGCTCACAGCTGACGAATCAATTGATGCCACTGCATCTGAGTGCCATGCATCTGGGAAAGCTTCATCAGCTTGAGTGCCAATCCAGACTGCAAGCATTAACTCACCCTTCGTCTTATCGCCCCTTTTGTCCTCGAGCCGATACCACTCTGGGGCTAAAGGACTATCTGGTGGGACCCGTGTTGGCACATCATTCATATCGAAGCGTACAAATCCCACATAATCATCCTTGACCAGATCTTTGTCTTTGACCACCACTTCAAGAACTGAGGTCTGCACCCGTTCTCTGGCAAATGCAAACACCTCATTCCATTCAGGGTTCTGCTTCTTCTCAAAGTGCCTTGTGATCCCCTTGTAATTTCCAACCCGTACCTCAACAAAAGGATCTAGGCTCCCAGTTACATCTTTGGCTGGCAAATCTCGTGCCTTTACCACACGGACATAGAGATACTGCATCTGCTCTACAAGGTCATAAGTACTAGCTGGCTTGTCAGCACGAATGACTCGGCCGCCAACAATCTGTCCCCCACCTAGGAACGGGCTTGTTTCTTTGAGTGCGTAATCCACTGGTTGGGCAGATGAAGCAGAGGAGTACGTCCTGACAATTTGAGGAGGTGGTGGTTCAGGTTTCATCTCATCAGCCATATACCTGACAGGTTCACCTATTGATGCTGCGGAATGGTGGTGATGATTCTCATTAGGGATGCTACGGAAGGTGTGTCTAGATTCCGATCTGATCTCTTGAGAAAAATTTGGGTTTTGATTAAACATTTGAGCTTGTGCTGGAGAAGCATTGTTCAGTATGGCATCCATAGCTGGAAGGGGGTTTGAAGCTTTGGTGGAGGGATCATCGGTAATGAAAACTTTAAGCCCAAGCTCTCCTTTCACACGTGAAAATATTCCACGTTTGTCAAGGGGATAGTGCAGTACCACGGCATCAGAGTAGGGGACAAATGAGGTTCCAGCAAGCCGAACCTTCCCAAGGAAGGATTTAGAATGTGTGGCTTTGTTGATGTTGTAGATATAGGCTTCAAGAGCAAGTTCAGGGAGCGAAGCAGGATCAGAGATGTTGAAGTAGAATTGCTCATTCCAGACTGGGTTGAGGTCCTTCTCCTTCACAGTGGTTCGGAATTTCTGCCCATCAAAATGAAGCTCAACACAGGCACTGGCCGAACCCAGCCCATCCTTGGGCATGAGGTCATGGGCGCCTACAACTTCTACACCCAACTTATAGTTATTCATCATCGTTCCAAGCTGGTTGTTGGAGGGATTCTATCTTCCTGAGAGATCTTCAAGATGATGCAAGAAGTTCTACCTGCATGAAAAAACAGACATAAATAGCTATCTGACAAAGTGCTAAACGGACAAGAAGAGGATTTATTATGAATACATGTGAATTACAGAATCTTTTGAACCTTAAAGCAAAGTCCTTGTTCACGAAAGCAAAATAACAAAGGGAGATATAAAATCTAGAAGCCTCGAATGCATGTGTTACCAAATTTATATATTTTATAAAGATAACAATCAGTTTACAACATTTCAGCAAAGATTGGCCAGAATTTATTGGTAAATGTACAATAGAAGAACTGTGTGCATGCACGAAATGAACGTTGATATGTCAGATTCTATCTGGTCCTTAAAAATTTGGTATTGGGTCCACACTAAAGAATTTTGCAAGTAAATAACATCATAGAAATTTTAGAGAACCTTGCTGCCATTGTTACGGTATATTTCAAAACTAAAAGCATAGTGGGTAAGATATAAATCAAAGTCAAATGCATACCAAATTTTCAATATAAGGTATTGGTTCACTGTCATTCTGGTATGATGATCTTACACCCTCGTATATTAAAGCGGATGCAGAAACTTTCAGGTCACATAACTAGCGGGGTTGGCCCATTGGTAATACCCCTCCCTCTCAAGGGGGAGGTTCCAAGTTCAATCCCCACAGTTGTCAAATTGAGGGATTTAATTTGGGTAATCAGTGATCGGGTGCGCGCGCGCGCGCGTGTGTGGCATGCTCAGTTTATTAATTATTAGGGACTTGAACCTTTCTTTCCCCCCACATGTACTAAGAGTACTTAACAGGTGAGGCTACTAATCAAATTAACTATTGAAAACACAACTGAGAGCCAAATATTACTTCTGAGCGCACAAATACTAAATGTAAGAGTGAAGTTTGGAAGGGTAGAGGAAAAGAGAGGAAACATATTATTGATGTGGGCAATATCTCAAATATATAGGCATCATAATTATGATAATACACAATGTTCAATTTGGAGTAGCAAACCAAAATAGGAAACCAAATCAAAATCGGAAACCGAAATTAAGAAACAAAAATAAAGAGAAATCCTTGTAGAAATAGAAATCTTATTTCTACTCTAACATCCCCTTCCAAGTTGAAGCATAGAGATCAAACATGTCCAGCTTGATGCATAAAACAGAAATCACCACCGCGGTCACAACCACAGCCACCCACCAACGCTAGTTGACCACATGATCTCACAATGAATCACAACCAACACCCAACAATCAAACTGAGATCTGCAAAAACCCTAGGTCTCACAATGAACGAATCATGAACAACGAGATCTGCAGCGATGACAAACGAACAAACGACGAACCAAGAATGAAGAATGATGAACCATGAACAATCACACGACGATCATCTAACGACGAATCACCATAACCACCACTATGACCACCTTCTCGATCGCCACCATGGCCACCACCTCTACCACCACAAACCACGAACAAACAACGATGAATCATGACGATCACGCAATGATCATCTAACGACGAACCACCATGACTCCCCGACCGCCACCTCGGCCACCATCTCTTACCACCACGAACCACAAACGATCATCTCGTCCATCCTCCATCGAACTCAGTGAGGAATTTGATTCGTGGGATGGACGGTATACACTACCTTCAAGTTGCTATGATATCAAGTTTGAAAATATAGAAGAAAGGAAAGGAGAAGACCGTTTTTTATTATTGATGTGAACAATGCTCCAAATATATAGACATCACAATTACATAATAAAAAAAACCTCTAATCCTAATAAGACTAAGATAATGCACAATTTTCAACTTGAAGTAGAAAATCAAAATAGGAAACCAAACCAAAATAAAAAAAATTAAAATAAAGCGAAATCCTAGTAGAAATAGAAATCCTATTTCTACTCTAACAGTAAGCAAATAAGTAAAAGAAATAAATTCTCCAGAACAGAAATTTATGCAAAGTGGCATGTTCATTATTACCACTTGGATAATAAGCCAAAGAACTTCCCAATTATTGTCTTCTCTTGTTTGGAACTCTTTGATTTAGAAACTTCAACTCATAGATGACTTGCATATCATTTTCATTTCAACCACTCAACAATAGTTAAACAACCATGTAAACAAATGCAAAGCTAAAAATAAACTCAATTTCATTACATTCCTTTGCTAATATGAACTTTTTGAAATCAAAGGTCAGGTAGCACTCACGTGCACCACAGAGTTTCTCACTTGAAAAGAATTTGATCCCAATTAAAACATCATATTTGTATTGGTGAAGGATAAACATAATTTATGGCATTTCTCTTAATCTACCTCGTTGTGAAGGACTGTTGAATAACTGAAGGGTCTTGACAACTACTGGAACATATTTGAGCAGGGTTCAAAAACTCGGCCATTCTGATTCTGACTCGGTCGAGTCAGAATCGGAACGTGCTTACCCGGTCCGATATCATGCCACAAGTTGAAGATTTAGCCAAGTTTTGCTTGACTCGGCCCGACTCGAGTGTATCGACCGAATCAGCGATGGACTCGGTATAACTCGACTGATACGCCCGAGTCGGGACGAGTTGGCCCCGAGTCTGACTTGCAAAAAAGGAAAAAAAAAACTATGGCTTACCTCCAGGCCCGACGTTCGCCCGCCTCCATGCCGTATACAGGTAAGTCTTTCTCTCTCTCCCTTCGCTCTCTCTCTCTCTCTCTCACCCAATCTCTCTCCCCTTCTTTCTCTCATCCGACGTCGTCGCCTGCAGCCCACCGACGCCAGCAAGCCCTCGTCGTCGCCTCTGAGCGGAGGGAGGGAGGGAGAGGACAGAGAGATTGGAGGCGAGAACCCCTCTCACTCTCTCCCCCTTGTCTTTATCTTTTTCTTTTTTTTAATTTTTGGGGTTTTCTCATATTTACCCTCAAATCTTTCATATTTCTAAATTTACCTTCAAATTTTCATATTTTCCCAATTACTCCCTCAAAACAAATTTGTTTTGAACATATGATACATGAATTTTGATGTCTACATTTTTTTATGATTTGTCATGATTTTTTTCATAATTTATTGAGCTTTCTATGTAGCGTTTTGCGCGTATCGTCCGAGTCCGATCCGAGTCGCCGAGACCGATCCGTCTCAGTGCCGGCCGAGTCGGGGGCGAGACCGCGACTTTGAACCATGTGAAGAGCCAAGACCTCTTCTCTACAGAAACTCATAAAATAAAAGGCATGATAAGGTAACATGTAGCAAATGTAGATGTATATGTTCTATTACTAAAGATGTCTGTGCATGCGTTCACGAGTATGCACGCATGCATGCTGCGTTTATAAGTGTCCCCTTTGTACCGAGGAACTGTTTTGTTACCTTAAAAAACTATTTTGTTCCTTTACTGATTGTTTTCATGCTCGTTAGGTTGCATGATATCTGCATGTTGTTAAGATTTTACTTGTAAATTTAACTTTTGAATAGTTCCATTTTTTCTTATAGGTACAATTTTTTTTTACCTTTATTATCCTCGTTCCTCCAACCACCTCCCAACCACCACCACCCACACACGCACACCCTCTTTTTTAGAACTGATTATGTCTCACTTGTTGCACTCATTATCTTGTCCATTTCAATCAGTTTGGCCTGAAAATAAATGTATGCAACTCTCCGTATGAATAACCCCTGTGATGGGGAACATGTAGACATTAGGAAGAGTTATTTTAGTAGTTATTATTCTCTTTTATTAGTTTTTATTTTTTTAATTAAGCTTTTATTTTTCTTTATATTAGGCACAAGTAGTACACGCGTCCTCTTTTCTATATGAACTTTTGTAGTTCTTTTGCTTAGATCAATGAATGGATTATTAAAATTTTGAGAGATTGAAACCTAATTGGGTTATTTCGAATATTCGTGTGAGAAGCACGGAGCGGGAGAGCAATTCTCTCGGGTGTGAAGCCCGAATCTAAATCTCCATATGTGATGCATGAAGTGAGAGAGCGATCACTTATGTGAGAGGCCCGAATCATTTTTTATCTTTTTCTCAATTTTTCAAACTTTAGATTAGTTTATCCCTAATCTATCCCTAACCTCACCACAAACCCTAGTTTCTTCTCCAAATCTCACAAACCCTAACTTTCCCCTTTTCGTCTTGCGTCAAATTGGTTTCAGAGCAGGAATTCCTCCCCTTCACGAAACACCGAAACCCCAGATCCGAAAATCCTATTCTTCTCATCAAAACACCAAAACCTTAGATATGTTCCTGTAGTTTTTGAAAAAAAAAATCCAAAATCCAAAAGTCTACAGATCATCTCCTTTCCCCGGTCTCTCCCACTATTCCTTAAAAAAAAGCACTATTCCATAATTCCCTGAAAATCTTAAAAAAAAAATCTGAAATAGCAATATTCATCATCTTCTTCTTCCTCTCTTCTTCTGTTCTCCACTAAACCGAAAAAAAACCCACACCCCTTTACCAAGCCCAATAACGACGCCATCTACTTCTGCCTCGCTGTGTGACCCCAACCACCCCTCCTCTTTCCAGGCCATGCCAACCTGATTTCCTCTCTCTGCTCGCTGCCGACAACCTTGATGCCTCCAACATAACAATCCCGACCTCGCCATCAGCCTCGTCACCCGCGACAGGCATCAGCATGAGCATCCTCACACGAGAGCACCTCCCTGAGCTCTCTTTTTCCTCCCCTCCGTCGCCAACGAATTTCTTCAATGTTGCAGCCAACGAGATGAGACCCACCTCGAGCTCTTCGGATCCTCACCATGACCTCGACAGCCTCGTCGTGAGTCCATCTCACTGCGATCCCACCGACGCCTGCACTGACCTCTGTTGTCATTGACGAGCACCATGTCAACGCCGACAACTACAACCTCCATCCCCTCGCTGATAGCCTCTGCACCGCCACCCCGCTCGCCATCTCTGTTCTGTGCGAAGCAAAACCCGAACCAATTTTGGGTCCAAGTTCTGCTCTAGACCTGCTAACCGGACCTCGACCCAGTCAGACCAATGACAAGACATGATCCAACTACATCACGACCCGATCCGACTGTAGCAGAACCATAACCTAACTCCAATCACAACTCGACCTGACAGAGACCCAACCAATTTGCAGATTTAGACCCATTTACACTGTAGAGTTAGTTTTTCGTTCCATTTTTGGTCATTCAAAAGCTAATTTGAGCTATTTTCGAGGTGCTGGAGCCGTGGGAGAGTCTTCTGCATGTCTTAATGATCTTGAGTTCATAGTGGAGGCAACCATTCTTTTAATAGGCCCAAAAAGCTTTGCAATTTCAATCTGACCTCTTTCAAATTCAAACGCGTTAGTAACATATTCATTTTTCAAATTTTGAAATTTTTATGTGCAATTATGAAGTGATTGAGTGATTCACGTGGGTGGGGATGCCCTAACTATTAATTTCTGAATTTAACCACCATATGAGCCTGCAACTGTCTGTTCTATAAGAACTGAAGGACGGGTTTTTTTTTGTAGAACTTGAGGATGAGTTTTTACTAGCCATAGGAGAATTATGGATGACATGAACACATTTAGAAAGAGTTATTTTTAGTAGTTTTTATTTTTCTCGTATTAGTTTTTATTTTCTTTTATTACGCTTTTATATTTTTTATGTGAGGCACGAGTAGTGCACGTGTCCTCTTTTCTATATAAACTATTGTAATTCTTTTGCTTGGGATTAATGAATGGGTTATTGAAATTTTAAGAGATTGAAACCCTAATTGGGTTCTTTTGATCTTCTGTGAGAAGCATGGAGTGGAGAGCGATTCTTTTGAATGCGAAGTCCGGATCTAAATCCCATGTGCGATGCATGGAGAAGTGGAGCGATCACTTGGATGAGAGGCTCAAATCAATCTTTATCTTTCCCCCAATTTTCCAAACCCTAGATTAGCTTATTTTCAGTCTATCTCCAATCCCATCACAAACCCTAGTTTCTTCCTCAAATCCCACAAACCCTAGCTTTTCCCCCTTCCTCACAATGAGTCCTTCAGCTTGCTTGTATTTTTTTAGTTTAGGTTCTTTTTTTTGCATATAGTTAAACTATTTGTGCATCTGAGGCTTGGACTAGGTTCAGTTGCTTTAGCTTTGGTAAATGTTCTCATGCTTTCCAACAGGTTATATGATGTTTCTTTCTATGACTTGGAACCTTAATACAATAGTATAGCGTATCTTTTACATTATACGTCTTGGGATATTATTTTTATGCAACTCTTATTTGCAGATCTGCAGAGCTCTTGCTTATATACATAATTGTGTGGGCATCTGTCATCGAGATATCAAGCCTCAAAACGTGCTGGTGAGATTATTCTTTCTATATCCCGATTGATCGTATGCTGGTGATGCCTTTTCATATGCGCTTCAGTTCAGTATTCAGCCAAGCATATTCTGTAAAATATGCATCTCTCCATGTGTTTGTCCATGTGTTTTTGTGCAGAATTTAACAGGTGCCAGTTAAAAGGCGGGCATTTCATGAATCACAATTGTTGGATGTTTTCTGTTTTTTATACTTCAAGCGTTGATACAATGTTCATTGTATAGCTGACAGCCCTGTGCCAAAAGTTGGTGTAAATTATATTAAGCATGTTAGTGCACATGTGTTATCAAACTATGTTTCTCCGAAGAGCAGTCTTTAATCACATTAGAACTATTGAACTTATACATAAAGCATGATTTCAAATATGACCAATTTTGATATATATATATATATATAAAATCAGCAATATCATATCGTGATTCGAGTTGAGATACCTGATACGATATTAACCCAATAATATTGGCCGATATTAGAGTTGATATTACTAAAATTCACAGTCATTTGACTATATTGATAATAAAAACCATTAGCCAGCACTGATACCGATACCAAGATTTTAACCATGATAATAAAGTAAGTTCATCAATATTCTGATAGTTAATATGTTTGGTTTTTCTTGTTTCATTTACAGCTAACTGTATCTGGAGTATGGGTCCATTAAAAATCTCTGATCATCAAATTTTGTGGGTGCTAGTATGGTACAATAGTTCTCATAACTTGTGCTCAAGATTTCTTTTTTTCTTCTGGAATCATGATTGTATTCAAATTGGATTTACACCATAATAAGTGCCTGATGGACTTGTCTTTTCTGAAAAAAAGTGACCAGAGGTGTATCATAAGTCTCGGTAGATTGCACTATTAGGGGCACGGGATACCAATACAAAATGATACAAGTAAGGGGATATGAGAGATCTTAAAAATCCAGGATATGTGTATGTCATGGATATGCCAGTTATAAAATTGTATGTGCATGTGAGTTAATATTATTCATCTATAACATGGATTTATAAAGCCATAAACGTTAGAAAAGCAAATAACTTAGGTACTATAAAATATTTCAAGTTATATTAGTCAATAGTTACTGGAGTATTCATAATCTTTCATTTAGAATGTGGAGATATTAGATAAACACATCTATAAATCAAATGAAATTTATTTATGCATTAGAGCTTCTTAGTCCCAGTTACATTTTTGAAAGTTTTTGTGTGCTAGGATATGTTATACATTTTAGGATATGCTACAGAAGTATACAACAAGTATCCATCAAGTATCCAAGTATCCAAGTATCGGGTATGGTTACGTCTCCTTGATTGGAGTATCTGTGCAATTTAGGTCTCAATCTATGTTGCATGAATACTTCGACTAAGGAGCTGCACCTGCATTTGATATGCTATCCATTACTTGGCTCTGAAACTTGATGGATACATGTCAAATACTTCTTTTGACGTATACTAAAATTTACAATGTATCCTAGACATATAAAAAATGTATCTACTACTAGGAAGTTAAAAGTTCCAATGCATGGATGATGGTTTCCCAGTTCCATTTGATTCGTAGATGCATTTATATTTTTTCTCCAATTTCAGTATAAATTTTTTATTGTTCAGGTAATTAATGATGTATATAACTTGAAAATATAATATAATATATAAGTTGAATGTGTTTCTTTAATTGTTATAGTATTGCAATCTATATTATAGATAAAATATTAACTCACAAACACATAATTTTATTATAGTTGTAGCTGCGGTGTTTCCCTATCCTAAGTTTTTAAGATTTGGTGTATCCCCATACCCCATATTGTGTTCCTGTGAAGGTGCAACATAGAACTTGATGTTTAACTGAAAACATTCTGAGTGCAATCTTTGGCCTAAAGTTTCGACCTACAGATCACCCCTTTTTGTTGCCAACATTTCTGCTTGGTACAGGAAAACTTTTTTAAGCAATGATGATATGTATGCTACATATGATATAATGTTGGCATCATAGCTACATACTCTATTCACAATTGATAGTGATTTTTTAAAAACAATCATAATAAGTATGCTATCTGCATATAATTTAATTACAAGTTAAAGTAGTTATCTAATAATTAAAATATCTGGACTATTGGTCATTTAGCATGACTATGTGGCAAACTATAATTAGAAGAAAGC
>JAVRMC010006483.1:76246-87508 GCA_032274545.1 Agave americana | reverse complement strand
TTCTAGATCCATGCTAATTTAATCCGCATGATAGTTTTAATCTCTAACAAGATGCACTAGTACATTAGTTCCAAGAAACATGGATAAAGCCATGGACATTACTATTATTATTTTCTGATAATAATAATGCAATTATAAAAACAGAACTCTTAACATATTGAGAGTGTAAAAAGGAGTCCATTAAAGTTCGAATTTGGAGAAGCAAAGTTGCAATTGTCATTCTGCGTTATATTTAGTGTCAAAACGAAGGCAAACTTGTCCAGTAGTTGAATGACAAAGAAGCAAAGATGCCCTTCTTTGAGGATATGCATCAAATGAGCATATTTCTTCCATACTCGGAACTTTATAATTTCTTTGTAATTCACAAGTCTAGACTTGATGCTCCATGGAAAAGTTCATAAACTTTCATAAGCTTCGCAGGCCCTGGTATCTTGTTTCATTGCACATCACATAAGAAGCATCTGTTGCATTAAGCACCTCAAGAAGTGTTTCTTGATATCAGAAATTTTATTCTATTTTTATATCAGAAAAAACAAGATATTATCCAGTTCTTTATGGACTCATCCATATGAGAAGATATTTCTCATATTATCCATCTGGTATTTAAATCACCATCATTCATTTCTGAGAACTAAGCTTTTCCCAAGGTCCGGGGGTGGCACCCTCGGACACAAAAAAGGAAAAAAAAGAATGAAATTTGGTTTGCAACTCTAGCATACTATGATCATTTCATATCCCGATTTTTGAAAATAATCTCAATCTTTCAATAACAATACCTTTAGACATCTTGATAAATTATGTTAATAATTTAAATAGAGTTATAGACTACTGATGCAGTGGACTCCTATTTGACTATTTATATGAATAGAGGCCTGTTTTCCCGTTTGCAGTGTGAGTGAATTTGGAGAAAAGGGAATATTGGTACTTGTGTGAAGTTAGAAGATTATAGATTTCAAAGAGTCTTTCTTTTGTTCCTTGATTTTGTAGAATATGAATGACTATTTTTGGCATATAAAAATAAAATACAGAGCATAAAAGCATAAAGATTTTTCCATATAATCCCTAAAATCCTATATGTTTTCACAGTAAACCCCAAAATCATTAAAATGTCTTTAAAATGAATATAAATTTGAATGCAATAAAAAGCAAATATAGGAGGGGGAGTCTTTCAGAAATTTTCAGAGTTATTTGAGAAAACACAAACATTATTGCAGGTCATATCAAAATTTAAATGTTTTTGAGGATTACTACAAAATAAGCAAAGATATTTAAGAGTTGTACGTGAGAACCCCTTTTCAATCTTATAATGTTCTTTGTTGCACTGGTTTCATTATAAATAGAGGCATTGGCCATAGAACACATGCATCACTAACACTTCTCAAGTTCGTTTTTAATAATAGTAAAGCAATTGATTGAAAATTTTTAATTTTTTTACTAAGATAATTTGTAGAAAAATTCCTCGTAGTATCGAGGTTGAACAAAAAACTCTCCTTATTCTGTTTTATTTGGCACCAATAGGTTTAACAAGCAATTAATCCTTAGATTCAACAAAGAAAGAATTCTTTTGCCAAATCTAATTAAGATAGATCTGGACTTTGCTACCAAATCTAAGATTATGCATCTCTTTTTCACCAATAGGCATGCAGGTTTCTGTCAAACCTAACAGAGAAAAGAGTGTACTGTTAAACCTTGATAATTTAGGCGATATTTTGTAATTTACCTAAGTGTCAGGCTTTTATATATTAATTTATTAAATGGATTTTTATATGAATTAAGACTAGCTTAATGAAGAAAATATAAAATATGTCCCAAAAGGAAAGCAACCAAACGGTAATCATAAAAGAACGCAACCAAACATTAATCATATAAGAAAATAATTTGACACTCTTGTTTAGGACACGGACATTGTAAATATGAAAGAATATCCTTTTATACAAGTTATCGTACTATGGAGATATGATGGTTTCTAGAACAAAATTAATAAAGAGTATGAGTTCAACTAATTCAATACCAAGAATAGTGTCAGACTGTTAATACATCACTCTTTAAATTAATGTGTGGTTTCATGATTTCTTAGCGCTTTTTAGAAAGATGTCTCAGGTACTGATCCCATCATGCTCTTGTTAATTGACATTTGAACCAGTCAAAGGTCTCCTTTAGAATGAAGATGTAGAATATTTAACCTTGAACACTGAGCTTAGGCTCTACACCTCAAGAGATACCATGAGAAGCAAAGCAAATGATATATATCATATGCGTTATGATATTCTTATAAAAAACAAGTGAGATTTAGAGAATATGAAGTAAATAAAAAAAATATAGTGGTAGTCATAAAAATCAGTCGATTTTTAATACAATAACTATAAAATGATATAAATTTGTTACAATGAACATAAAATCACCATTTTTTGCTTGAACATTGGCCCACAAAAATTCACGTATGCCATAATTGAAATTTGTATTTTACTTTCTTATTGGTGTTGCTAGGAAATATGTAGAGATAAATCAAATAATTAATCACTCAATGCAATTGAGGGTCCCATTCTAGTTTTGCTCCTCTTAGTGCAGTTATTATAGTTGCATGCAGTAATTACAGTTGGCTCTGATGCAATGACTCTACTCCAGTGTCTTCTTCAATTCTTGCAACTATTATTATGGTCGCAACTAGAATGCTCATGATAGCAGGGTGCTCTAGTTTACATTATGCTCGAAATGTTCACTAAAAATAGATTGTAAACAAACATTGACATTATATTAAGAACAATCTGTATAGTTCATATATGCTAATGTTTTCGAAGTTTTCATTTCTTCAAATATCTTATAAATTTTTATAATTGCGGATGCTTAATGAAATAGAAGATTTATGTATTTCTCGCACATGAAATTTAATGCCATAATCAAGATTTGTATTTTTACCTCTTATTGGTAATATGTAGAGATAAATCAATAATAAATCAATCAATGCAATTGAGTGTCACATTCTAGTATTTGCGTATATTCATGCAGTTATTATGGTTGCATGCGGTAATTATAGCTGGTGTTACTAGGAAATATGTAGAAATAAATCAAATAATTAGTCCATCAATGGAATTGAGGATCCCGTTCTAGTATTTGTGTCTATTCATTCAGTTATTATAGTTGCACACAGTAAGTATAGTTGCCCCATATGTTCCAGAATCTTCTTCTATTCTTCTAGTTACTTACTATGGTTTCAACGGTGCTCCATTGTTGTGCTCAGAATCTTGATTAAAAATAGACTGTAAAGAAACATTGGCACTATATTAAGAACAATCTTTGTAGTTCATATATGCTAATGTTATAGAAGTTTGATTTTCTTAAACATCTTATTAATTTTATCATTGTGGGTGCTTGATAAAATATAACATTTATGTATTTCTCGTATATGAGATTTAAAGTCATAACCGAGATTTGTATTTTACCTCTTATCGGTGTTGCTAGCAAATATGCAGAGATAAGTCAGTTAATCAATGCAATTGAGGGCCACATTCTAGTACCTGTGTCTATTCATGCAGTTGTATGGTTGCATGCAGTTGCTATAGTTGCCCCAGATGCGATGGCTCCATTCCAGTATCTGCCTCTAGTCTCCCAGCTACTTACATTGGCATGTTCATGATAACAAGTTGTTCTACTTTACTTTTTGCTGAAAATTTTAATTAGAAATAGATTGTAAAAGTAATATTGATAAAACTCACAATCTTTGCAGTTCATATATGCTAACATTTTAGAAGATGCTTGATGAAATATAATAAAAATTAAAACTCACAATATTTACTAGAAGTTGAAATATGAAATCTAATTTATTTAAGAAACTAAAAGGAACAATAACATGAAATTGAAATTCAACAAGCATGCAAGGGTCAATGGTGATAGCCTGATACACAAGTAACAGTGAACTAAGTGAACACAGAGATAACATGTGAAGTGGCTTAGATGACAAAAAATAAACCAAAAGGCATGAAACTAAATCATTGCCAATTGGTCCATGCCTATTAAACATAGACAACCAACTTTTTGCAACCCATCAAGAAGTTACAATAAGCTGATTGTAACTTCTTTGACTCTGACATGTTGTTTGACTATAGTTTAAACACAAATAAAGTTGGAAAGGTGCAAGAGCAGGGAATACAACATCATTAAGTAGCCTGAAACGCCATGGCTTTAATTCATTCAGTTTGATGCCCTAATATGGTTACTTATATGCATAAATCATAATTTATTAGGATGTTCATAGCAAATTTTCATGTTGAGCAAGCAAAACGATATGAATTCATCAGGCTACATTCTTATGGGAACAAAAAGAGGTCAAATTCACAAAGTGTGCAGAAGAAACATCAGAAATTAGATGAACCTGAAAATATTGGAAAATTTGTTGAGTCAAATTATTGAACCAAGTAAGAATAAAGAAACATCTTTATCATGGGGATTAATGTCACAGGTGATCAAGATAATAAAGAGAAGCATTGGAGAATATTAGGGTAATACATTCCAATTTTTACTGGAACAGAGGAGTTGGATAAATACATTTTTGTTCGACCGACAATTACTACTGGCATTATCATTATCCTCTCCATGTTTGGGTAATTGAACTGCATTATCAATCATCAACGTTGAAGATGATATAAGAGAATGTAGATTACTCTGTTGTTTCAAGACGACCATTTATGCTTTTGTTTAAGGTTGTGAAAGGGCAAAATTGCAACTGTAATCAAACTCAAGATCAATCACTTGTGGGACCTACACACATTTCTGTCTGATGCCACCACTAATTTTAGGTCAACGCCAAACTTTTTTGCTTTTATATATTTTCAGAGATGTTGAAGATGATATATGAGAATGTAGATTACTTTGTTGTTTCAACACGATCATTTATGCTTTTGTTTAAGGTTGTGAAAGGGCAAAATTGCAACTGTGATCAAACACAAGATCAATCACTTGTGGGACCTACATAGATTTCTGTCTGATGCCACCACTAATTTTAGATCCACGCCAAACATTTTTACTTTTATTTATTTTCAGAAGTGTCCAAAATGTGTAATTTTCTGTAAGAATACAGAAGGCTAAATTAGCAAGCATAGTGGTGTAATCATCAATGCAAATCATTCCAAAGCACCAACCAGATCTCTTATGTATGTATTGTTGCGGCTCCTTATGTTACTCTTTCAATTTCATGTTCTACATTATTAATAAGAATTAACAAAACATGGTGTGTACCAATAAGCAAACTTCAGTCAAAAATGTTTCAAGTCATCCAGGCTCAACATAAAACAGATGAAAGATCACAAAATTCATAAATAGCAAGGAGTAAGAGCCACAAGATCAAGAGACCATGCCATGCCATATGATGTGATCACCTATTGCAAAAACTAAATATATATAATTCAACATACCCTATAACACCACCTTACCTTACAAAAAACTCCAAAGTAACCAAGAGGTTTGCTATACTTGGTATGCTGAGCATCCAATTCTTGAACAAAATAAAGAAGTTTACTAGTCTCAAAAATAAAACCGAAACCCTACTCACTTACCTCATCGCCTTTCCTACCTCTTACATGGGAAGCACTTGTACGCCACTAGGGATATGAAGAAATGGTATTAAGGAGGTAGCAAAGCATGAAAATGATCTTAAATTGAAAAGGGAACACAAAGAATAAGACACACTTCCGATCAACTCTCCTATGTTCACGCTATCTAGTATTCCTACAACCTCTCCACGTATTAGCTTGGTCCTAAGCCTCAGTGATGGGGAATCGAATGATCCAGATTTAGTATAATTTAGATTTTTATTTAAATTAGATTTAGATAGATTTGGTTGAGATTTAAGAGTTATTTGAATTTGGATATGGTTAGATTTGTTAAGACTTGATCTTATCAATAATTGCATGTATAGTGCACATGTTGTAAGCTATATATAGCCATATAGCGATCTTTGAAAATTATGGTATGATTTTGATAAAAAAAATGAAGCTATTTGCTTTGGGTATTGATTGTAATCCCATGGATTGAATCATAGACGGTGAAGCTAAGAACCGGGTTGTGATCCACGATCATATCTTTCCTTTCCTCTCTTGTTCTTCCCCAATTCCACCAAAATCTCCACCACAAGCCCTAAATCCCCCTCCGTCCCACATCACCTTCCTAGCACACTACCAATATTGATTTACTTTTAAGGTTCTGATACACAATCAGTGAGCTCTAGCACTCGAGCTACTCACATGCACTGCATCTGCAACATAAATAATGCATTTCCAAAGGAACTCCTTACTCTAGGAGACTTTTAGAGTGGTGCTCCTTTATTGCATGTTTAAATCACAAGACTAATCAGATGTGTTTCCTCCTTAACAAATACCCTCTTATCATTGATGGTTGTCCCTTTCCCTGCCTAAGTTTCATCACCCAAGCATTTCCATCGCACCAGCTAAGAGAGTTTATATTAGATTGAATTAGTTGTAAAAATTTGGTCACGTTAGATGGAATCCTCTCCATTTAATGACACACTTTATAATGAATCCCAATTTCACAGGAAAAGGCATAGGCGATGGTGATGGTGGCAGTGACACTGAAGATGATGAGAATATTTGAATAAATCATATATGGTTTTACATAACTATAAAATTATATTATGTAAATAAATGTTGCTTTAGTAGCCAAGAAATGTTTTTGTTTAAAGAAAGAGCAACGGCTTGACACATCAATAGGAAATAAGCTAGGGTCAAGTTGATTAAAAAAACTAGATTATTGGCACATGTGATGCACATGTTAAGATGAAATTAAGATATTATATACTTAATACATATACTCAAAATAAAATTATATAATTCACTGCTTAAGCAGTCAAATATTTAATTAAATATAACTTTAAACTTGAATGATGTAATAAATGTGATATGAGAATAATTAAAAGCTATTAAAGAGTTGGAGACTCATCATAATACCATTCAGTGTAAGAGTTTTGATATAAAATATGATATTAGTTGTAAAATATTTTTTTTTACTTTTTTCTTGTTTGCTGTAACATGTAAAGAGAGACATAAGGGTGCACCATGAGGCAACTGGTAAGGGAAAAGAAGTTTGCATTAAAATAGTAGAGATTAAATAACACATTCTACATATCTCTAAGCATAAATGTAAAAGAACCTTTCACTGTAATTTCTTATATAATTGTTTCAATATGTAGAAATGAAAACTTCCAAAGTCCAAACAACTGTGCATGTAAAGTGTGAGCCATGACCATTGTGCTCCTTTAGCGTGTAAGTTAGCCAAATGGTGCTCTGAGGATCGGATAAAGATCTAGGTTGGTTTTGATTCAACCTAGTAGGAGATAGAATCATTTGAGTATACATGAGTTGTTCTTTATAGCCATTTGTGTAAAAATGATTATTCCAACAGTCAAACCCACCAAAATCAACATCTCCAAGAACTTCTTTGACTCCGTCTTAAACAAGAAAGAGCCATCAAGGAGTCTGAATGCAACTCAATCTTGATAGTTCCTGGATTGACATACTACCAGTCCATCACAAATTGCTCTAATCTCAGGAATAAAATCAGCTCTTCCACCTCACATTTTTTATTCAAAATCACACCATTCTGGCAAAGGATCCTTAATCCAGAGGAAGCCTCATGCTCAAAAACCTAGATTACCCTTGCAAGGCCCATCTCTATTCAAAATAGCGCAGCATACAAATACACATCCTATTGCTGCTCAATCATCTACAACCTAATGTGTAAGCATTAAGATTGTTTATAATTTTATCATCATAGTCGCTGAGTTTTGAAACCTATCACCTCCCTTTCTTCTACACTATTTTCTCCCTTAGGAAAATTATGCAGGGTTTCTCCTTGGTCACCGAAGCCTACACTACATGATCAATTAGGCATTTTTCCCACCTGGCATCCCGTGTGTTGTAAGATTATGACAAGTTCTTCTCTTATTCATAGTTCCCTGGGAAATTCGATTCCAATTTCAAAGGTTAATAGAAGGACGATATACAGCCATAAACATCAAACAATTCACTTCTCACCATGAGATGCTCCCAGATTTCCTCTTTGTTATTTCACAATGACATATAGACAAGATACCCCTTACAAATTTTCTTTTAATATCTTCAGCATTTGAAGACCAAGCATTATCTTCACATCCTAGATTATCTCAACTGTACTAGAATCCCTGATCCTTCACCTACAGTTTCACTCTGATCTTTTAAGTAATTTCAAAACAGTAATTAAAATATTCAGATTTCATTTCATAGACTAATGCAATTCAGTGCAATACATGTTCTCATCTTTGTTCTTCATCCATACTCACTTAGTCTAGGAGGCTTTTGAATGGTAAGTCGTTTTGCAATTTGTAGAGAAAAAGGGGAAAAGTAACTTTACAATGGTTCACATTGGAAAGTAAGCACCATAATCAGATGTGTTAGGCACATTACGCGTTGTCATGCAAGATGCAAGGACTTCCCTAGAGGTCAGTTCTCCTAGTACTATCCCCATCCAAGCACACATTGGAACTGTCATATGTAATACACCTTCCTAGCACACATCCGAGACAGGAGACTGCAAATTTTGGGTCCTCACCTTGCTTATTATGTGGTATCCTTGTCAAACAAACACCCTTAGCGGAAGACAAACACTCTTAGCCCCGTATAAGAATGCATTAAGCATTGATCCCTACATAATGTAGGCGGTGGCTCATGAATTTTAGAGATAATCCCTATAGACTCTACATGTGGCTTTCACCATACTCTTGTGGTATGTAACACTTAATTTGGCACGGTACCTAGTTTCTCCTGGCACTTACTTTTGCACCTATCAACGTAGTAATGTCTCCAGTGCCTTCTAACGTGTAAGCAAATAGTTCCAAGAGGCCATGCGTCCTAACACTTTTCTTGCCTAAGAACACATAATTATGAAGTTTTTTTATCACGGTTTCTACCTAAAAAGAATGTTGGCTACAATGAAATCTTAAACTAATTGAAAATGTTACATTCTGGCATGGTTTTCAAATATCGGCCGATTCTGATACATATTGGCAATATCGCATCGAATTTTGAGGTACTCGATACGATATTAACTTTATAGTACCGGCCGATATCGCTCCGATATGACTGGAATTGCCGATATTGATGATTGATAGTGATAACAAAAATCATTGGCCGATACCGAGACCAAGATTTTGGTCCACGCATTCTACTCATTTGCCGAGCACACAACCAATTCAATAGATTTGTAACAAAGACAACCATTGAAGTCTAGCACTAACTAGTTACATATAATGCAACTGCAACATAAATTAATACATTTCCAGAGGACCTTCCTATTCTGGGGAATTTTGGAGTTGTGCTCCTTGATTGCATGTGTGTATAAACCGCATAACTAATCAAGTATGTTTTCTCAACAAATACCCTCTTACTATTGATAGTGATCCCTTTCTTTCCTTACTTTCATCATCCATGGATTTCCATCACACCAGCTAAGAGAGTTGATGTCAGATTGAAAAATCATTGCAAAAATTCGGTCAACTTTGGATGGAATCCTTCTCCATTAGTGACATGCTTCATAATGAATCCTATTTTCATGAAGAAAGGCTTAGATGATGATGATCAAAGCAATGGTGTGCAAGATGAAGAGAATATTGGAATATCATTTTTACATGATTATAGAATTATATTATGGACATAAATGTTGCATTATTGGTCTGGAGATGTTTTTACTTAAACCAATAGCAACAGCTAGACACATAAATGAGAAATAAGCTAGGGTCAAGACTCAAGTTAATTGAAACAAAGTTAACTAGCATATTCTAAATAGCTCTAAGCATAAATTTCAAAGAACCTTTTGATTTAATTTCCTAAAGAATAGCTTCCAAAAAAGTGTGAGCGTAATACAAATGAGCCGTGACCTATTGTGCTGCTTTAACATGTTAGGTAAGCCAAATGATGCTCTCAGTATCAGATGAAGCTCCAGCTTGATTTTGATTCAACCTGGTAGGGGATTGAATCATTTGAGTATTAATGAGCCTTTTCCTTTTGCCATTTGAGTATCAATGGTTTGAAAGTTCCAAACCACCAGCACCCACCAACATTTCTAAGAACTTCGACTCTACAGCGAGCATAAAATAGCCATCCATATTACCAATCCATCACAAATTGCTCTAACATCAGGAATAAAATTGGTGCCTTCACCATGCTTTTTTTATTATTATTTTAAAATACACCATTTAGGCAAGGGAATCCTCAATACAGCCTGGAGGTCTTGCTCTAATACTTGGATTATGCATTTCCCCTACAAGGCCCATCTTTATTCATAGTACAGCTGCATGTCAAAATTTCACATCCCATTTTTTACTGTCACGGACTCAAACATCTACAACTAAACCTGTAAGCATCAAGAGTGTTTAATCATCACACTCGCTGAGTTTTGAAACCTATCACCTCCGTTTGTATGCATGATCAATGAGGTATATTTCCTGTCCAGCAACTTGCTTTCTAAGATGCTGTTCCTCTCTTGTTAATAGTTTCCTCACCCTTTGGTTTCAATTCCGAAGGTTGATGACTTGCCCCCAGATTCCTCTTTGCTATTTTGCAACGATATCCAGCCAAGATAGCTAATTACAATTCTTCTTTACATACTTCAACATTTGGACAAGAAGTATTATCTTCACATCATAGATTAGAATCCACAATCTTTCACCCACAGTTCACTCTGCTCTTCTAGTTATGTGAAAAGAATAATCAAGTTCAGTTTTTTTCATTATTGCCCAATCATTTAATCCATAGAGTATAGAAAATAATTAAAGTCTCGAATACGATCTGGTACAATTTTTTATGCTTCTTGCAAGTTCAACTGATACAAATCTGTACTCCCACTCCATTTCTACTAATTGTGTGAAGCTTTTAAGCCATACCCAAATCAACTAGGATTGCAGTCTTTCATTTGGGAATCTCAAGGGGGGCATCTGAAGTATAAACAATTTCTGCATTCAATTCACATACTCAAATGACTAAAAAAGACTATAAAAAGGGCAAAAGAAAAGAAAAACAGAGAAGAAAAAGAAGAAGAGAAGAAAAGAAAAGACCTTGTCATCGCAGGATCTGCAGAGGGCAGCCTCATCAGCAGCACAGAAGAGCACAGCAGCCGCACTCTCGCAGACATCGCATATTGTTCGCATCTTTCTCTCTCCTTCTCATCTCCCCCTCATCTCTCTCCCTCCCCTCTCAAAAAAATTAATTCAACCAATCGATT
>JAVRMC010006442.1:8421-19716 GCA_032274545.1 Agave americana | reverse complement strand
TTACCCAAAGGCTTTATAGGTCTAATAAAGGGTGTCAAAAGTCATAATAATGTGATCATGAAGAGTTAAACCTCTGACTGTCACCACTTGAGAAATAAAGCCTTAAAATAAAGGCTGTTAAGCCATTACTTGACCCTGAACAACATAAGTCATTCTGATTGAGCGTCTTTCTAGGAATGTGATCCTAGAATCATCGAGGGAGACAGGGTTAAACCCATAGTAGAGTTCACTGACAATGAGAACCCAACCTACTTGATTGGAAGCTGGTTCCATGAAAGAGATTCAATGTGGTAGAAACAAACTGGACTGGTGATACTGGTGTGGAGTATCGACTCAGATATGTTTATATCATATATGTAACATTGTACCTACTACCCCTTCTCTATGGTAACGATGCACTTATAATACAACTAGGTAAGGTTGAGTTAAACTCTTAATAAGTTCAACACATGTAGTGTGGAGGGTATACCAACCAGCTGTAGTTACCTTGGAGGACTTACCTACGTGAGAGACAGTGATGACCGCAGTTGGGGGGGCAGGGCTGACCCCTAGAAACTCTCATGAGTCGGTTACTGTGAGCATGACCATTAATTCTCAACCCGCTCGCTTAATAGATGAGAACTTCCTGTGTGTGTCTTCCATCAATATCTGGTTAAAGAGGCCTAATTCAAAACGTACTCCATTATGTCTCTCAGGTGGCGATGAATTCACTAAGGGTAAGTTCAAGGCTGCAAGCTATTTACTCCGAATCACAGTATGAGGTTGCCCAACCTTATTCGTGTTTTATATATTCTGATTTGTATTTTTGATTTATTTACATCGTATTATTTTAGTCCGTCTACCCTGAAACTCAAGCTTTTGGGGCTGTTGGATTTTTAAATTAAAATAAAAGAAAAGGGGTTAAATATCCAACATCTTGAGTCAACTTTACAGATGGCATCCGATACATGTTTTACTATGCGAATGTAGATCATTAAACTTTTAAACTAACAAAATTTGGAGTATTAGCGGCATTAATATTACTCTGTTTTGCATGCATGGGTGACATATATGAATTTGACTGTCTTCACGGAGACAAAGTTACTTGTGCCAATGGTCATGATTTCGGTGTTCAGCTTACGGTTACCAGGAAACTGTAGCGAACGCAACTTGAGTCTCAACCTGACCAAAATCCATCAATTTCAAGCCAAAAACAGATCCATAAGCAAAAGCAAGTCAAGTCTTTGAAGTTGGCAATTTGGTTCTCTTTATCGAGTTTTCATTTTCAGTTGCATCTCGCATCTAAGTCCATCAATTTGAGAGGAACAGGAAACCGCAAACAATGACTGAGATTTTGGAAAACAATGGTGCTCTAATAAGATTAGTCTATGCAATCGACCGTTCAAATTTCAAACCTCTTGGAATCTTGAAAGAACACGATGAGCCCTGTTGCCGCCATCTTTCTCGTCTTATCACTAACATAAGCTCATGCATGAATGTACGCCATTGTTCCTCTGGAACAACTGCATTTAACAAAAGTTTCTCAAAAATCTATCATGAACTATCATGATTTTTCTAGAAAACTACTAAGAAAAAATTAATGTAGATTTAATGAAACATGTCATGTAAAGTTGGAAATTAAGAAAAACTATGAAAAAGATGATAAATTAAGGACATAAATACTGAAACCGGTCGTGTTGTTAAATAAATATCCTTCCACAGATTATAATTAGAGTAATATTGAAATTCTACAGTTTCTATTAATTTTCATTTGAATGTCACATCTATTTACATTTATACATAAATATATTCTTATAATAAAGGTTGTACACAGGCTGAGGCTGAGACTTGGCCCACTAATAAAATAATAAGACTGAATTGGGGAAGTCCCAAGTTCAAACCGCAGTTAAAAATACATTAGCAAGTTTTATCTTGTTACTTTCTCCGTTTAAAAAAATCAATTAGCGGGTTTTATCTTGTTACTTACTTTTGGTTATGTTGTCATAGATTCAGTTCATATGTATGAGCCACACACATGTTATAAGACGATCAATCTCGCATTGACGCGTGGATAAGATATTGAGTTTCAAAAGATAAAACTTTAAATTCTTTGAACTTCTTATAATATTATAAGAAAGTTAATCTCTTGATATTTTCATGATATATCGTGGCTCACACACAAGAACCGAACAGCACGTCTGCGGCCCACAACCACGTGCCTAAGCAAATTATTGATGGGCTGTCTCCATTTGTTATGTTGGTCCCCTTCAATCAATAAATGCAATGCCCATATACACCATGCACCTGGCACCATGTGGCTCCGGCCGTCATAATAATACTATAAATGTAACATTGTTGATGGGTTGACTTTATGTTGGTCCCTTCAATCAGCAAATGACATACGCATATACCTTATATACATGGCACCAGCGTATGCGGCTCCGGCCTACATAATAATAATCATATAAAGACAAACGAGGGACTGTGGGCAGGGCCCTACACTACAGTACCAAACTTAGAAGATAATCTCCAATTTTGATTGCTCTGTTTGGACTCAGTGCTTCACACTTGAAGAAGCTTAATCTACAAGTTCAAGCATCCACTGCACAATTCTCCATCTCCCCCTGCCTCTCTTCTTTCTATCTACAGCTGTCCTGGCCATGTGGGGCTTAATGGAAGTGTTCAACTTCTTCTGTGATCCCATAAAGAAGTATGTGTTGAATCATCTATGCTACATCATTCAAGTCGGAGACAATGTGAAGGCCCTTACTACCGAAGCCGGAATCCTCGAGAACCAGCGGAAGGACGTCCTGAATGAGATCAAAAGAGAAGCAGCAACAATGAAGAAGCCCACGGAAACAGTGGAAGGCTGGCTGAAGCGCGTTGATGAACTCAAAGAAGTAGCCGAATCAGTTCAAGCCGATTACGACAACAGAAACTGCATGTTTCTTGGCACTTGCTCCTTCAACTGCGTCTTCAACCACAACATCGGCAGGCAAGCTGCCAAGGAGCTCGCTAGAGTGCAACAGGAGATGGAGTTCATACGGAAAGTTGAGAACTATACCACGGCGGTGCCTCCTCCGACAGTGCAGATCATCTCAACCCTGCCGGTTGAGTTCGGTAGAGAAACATTCGAGTTACAACTCAACCAAGCGCTCAACTTTCTCAGAAAAGACGATGAGCTCGGTACTCTTGGGATATACGGCATGGGGGGCGTGGGCAAGACAACTCTCCTCCAACACATCAACAACAGACTGGAGACCGATCTGTTTGACAGTGTGGTTTTTGTAACTGCTTCGAGAGACTGCACAATCGAAAAGATTCAGAGTCAAATAGTGGAGAAGTTGGGGCTTCCAAGAGAAGGAAATCCCACAACCTCTATCACCAACTATCTGGGCAACAAGAGCTTTGCGATATTGCTGGATGATGTGTGGAAGCCACTGCCGCTGGAGAAGGCCGGCATCCCTTTCTCTCCTGGGACAGACAGAAAGTACAAGCGCAAGCTGATCTTGACTTCTCGATTTGAGAACGTGTGCTATCAGATGGGTCCACGCCCCTCAACACCGATCAAAGTGGAGGTTTTGGGCCCTGAGGATGCTCGACTTCTGTTTCGGAGTAGGGTCGGTGAGGAAATCGTCAGCTCTGACCAGACGATACGGGAGCTTGCTGACAAAGCTGCTGATCTATGTGGTGGCCTTCCCGTGGCTCTCAATGCTATCGGTCGGGCCATGGCCAGAACCAGTGACGTCGAAGTGTGGAAGAATGCTCTCGATGAACTCCGAGAGTCCAAGTCAAAGTTCCTTCTGACCCGTGGGATCGCAGGTACGGACGATGACCCTCTCCCGCTTTTAAAATTTAGCTACGACCAATTAAAAGATCCTATGCAGCAACAGTGCTTCCTGCACTGCGCCCTGTGGCCGGAGGATAAAACAATCGGGACAGAGAAACTCATCCGATGCTGGATGGGGCATGGTCTATTAGGCGAGCTTGATGATGTTGAAAAAGCTTATAGAAAAGGACATTTCGTGATTGATAGCCTTCAGAAAGCATGCTTGTTGGAGAGCGGTTGGAGGGAGAAAGGTGTGAAGGTTCATGATGTTATCAGAGACATGGCATTGTGGATTGCAAGAGACCTTGGGGAAAATGAGAAGAAGTGGTTGGTGCTCAGTGGAGATGACTTCAATGAGGCAGCGCAAGATGAAAGATTGTGGAACCAGGCAGAAAAAATATCCATTCCATCATCTTCGTTTTCTAGTTTACCAACAAAGATTCAGATCACTTCTCCCAAACTCACCACCTTGATACTCACTAGGAACTTCAAGCTTACACACACTGGATTGAGCATTCTCAGATACTTGCACACACTCAAGTACTTAGACCTGTCCGATAGCGGCCTTGAGGAGTTTCCAATCGAGATATGTGGGCTAACTAAACTAGAGTACCTCAATCTCTCATACTCACTCATTCAGTCACTTCCTGTGGAGCTAAAAGCTCTCGTAAACTTGAAGTTCCTGCTTCTACGCTGGAGTGACATACATTCGATGCCTGATGAGCTGCTGTCCAACCTTGTTAGTTTGTTGGAGCTTGATCTATTTAGTCCATTCAACTCGAAGTCTCAAAGCGCAGTTATCAATCAATTGGATATCCTCAATGGACGATTGAAAACTCTTTCGATCAATGTGTCTTCAGTCTCGGAAACCCAAAAGCTCGCTGGGCTGTCTGGTATATCCATTACGGCTCTCTCTATACATGGACTGAGAGATTTGACCTCCCATTCCCTTCCGCTCACGTCACCGCACTTTCTTGGGAGCCAACACATGCACTCCAAGCTGAAGGAGTTGTACATTTCAACTCGCGGTTCAAGCCTTGAGGAAATTGTGATCGAAGGAAGGTGCAACTTTCCGACTCTTGATACTCTAAAAATCGCTGGCGAGAAAGCGGATGGAATCAAGGGATTGAAGGAAATTATACGGAAGGGAGTGGAACCAGGAGATGTATTTCCCAGGCTTCGTGTACTTGTTATCAAGAAATCACAATTAGAGCATGTTACCTGGATTCGGAAGTTACCATGCCTTGAGCGTCTTTGTCTGGGAAATTGTGAAAACATGCAGCAATTGGTGGTTTGGGAACACGCAGCGGAGACACAACTCGTTCCTCGCCTCATCAAACTGAAATTGAGAAATCTATGCAAGCTGAGCCGCATTTGTGATGGAGAACTAACTTTCCCCTCTTTGGAAATTTTCGACGTATCATCTTGTCCAGGACTCAAGAAGCTTCCATTCCATTCCTCGAACTTCTGCAGCAAGATGAGGATATATGGTGAGAAAGAATGGTGGGAGAGTTTAGATATGGAGGGCAACATGAGAAATTTCCTCCAACCTATCTTTCGTGAGTTGCCATTTTGATTGTCCATGGTTGTTACAGCAGCAACACGAAGGTACCTACTCACCTAATCTTCCATCATCTCGTATCTATCTGTTTGTCATATACTCATATACATTAGCCTGTTAGTTGATTAACAATTACTACATATAGAAAATTAATTCTTTTATTTGATTCTTGCTTATCAAGAGAAAGGATGAAAGTTACACCGGAGACTAAAGTAAAGGCCTCGCTGACCCAGAATCAAACCCTAGAAAATTTGTTACTTCATATTATTACAGAGTCATCGTACAAAACTTGTAAATTTGGTATGCACTACACGGCATTATCTCTTCTAGGAAGCTCATCTTAATTCTTTGTAGGGTACAAGTTGTCTATCTCTACGCACATAAGAATATATTTGATTGAGATAGAAATAGTTGTCCCGTCAAATTCACCCTACGTGATAGGATTTTGTTATTTGTCAAAGTTTTCAACAGACTCAAGTCTATTGTTAATTATTCTCTTTGTTTAAGAGATCGATTAAAAATTAATTTGCATATCATAGAAAGAATACTCAAAATAAGGGACAAATTATCATTTTATTACATCTATTGTAGATTAAAGGGGGGCATACCCCTAATATACATAGTAAATCTTTAGAAATGTGCAAAATTAAGAATTGTAAACATTTAACTAGAGGTAGGAAAACGTTTAGCTTGATTTTGATTTTAAGACATCCCAGTCTCTTTAAACATCGACTTTTAAGTATGTTCCCGCCCGAGGGATTTTTTTTTTGCATTTATTTTTTCAATTTTAGTTTAAAGATATATCAGTCCCTAGGATTTCATGCTTAGACCTTAAAATATGATGAGATTTTGACATTTATTTTAAACATATCTCGGTCAGGCGTTAAGATTTGATGAAATTTGGCACTTTTATTTTAAGGATATCTCAGTCCAAAGATTTATTATATATTCCTTTTTATTAGATTATCTTGGAAAAGATAAAAATTTCTATTGAAAGTTCAAGATTCAATAGAATGTGATAATCCCATTTTATTTATTGGGATCGATATTTAGCCAACTTGAGTTTGCCATATGTAATTGATCTGAATACAATAACACTTGGTTGATTTAGAGTTTGCATTTTTGTTTCCCCATTTCATCTTGACGTTATAAGAATTCATCTCTATCAACACAAGTTGTCGGTCTAGATTTAGTCAAAAAGAGCTCAACTAGTCCGACTTATGACTAAGATCGAATTTCATTGTCATTAGGATCTCTTGAATAGCACGTATGTTAATTGTCTGTTGTCTTGGATCTTAATAATTTATTTATTTTTTACAAATTTCCATTTTTTTTAAATTTTTTGCATTGTGCTTTCTCCTCTCTTGGCTATGTGGGCTTCGGGCTTGAATCCATGAATTTTAGGACAATATAAATTTGGACTTCCTTTTTTTTTTTTGTAATTTGTAAAGTTGTTGGCTTTGGGCTTGAAACCAATTTTATGACAATAGAATTAAAATAATAAAAAATGGCAGGCAATCAAAGTTAATCAGAAGAGGTTTGCAAACAAGTTAGAGAATCTAAGGTTGCAGCAAATGTTGACAAGGACGAGGCTTGTCGCGCGTGGAGATTGCCGATGACGCTTGCGGATCGCACGCGAAGTCCACGCGTGGTTCTTGGCACAGTGAACAGTCGTTCTAGCAAAGCATGACAGAGATTTGTTTCTTCCTTTCTCTGATTTGATGATAATATATAATGCTATCTCCCTTCAAACTTCTTTCTTTTTTTTGGGCATGAGCACTCAAAATACATGTCTGGTCAGATTGAGCTAAATTGATCAAGCACATGTTTACACACTTGGTTGAGCCTAAACCCAAGTATTATTATTATTTTGCCTTCAACACTCTTGTTCTCACAAAAAATATTTTAGAAAGCCCCATGTAAATAAATTCTACATTTTCCACTGTAATGTAAAGGATATACAGTCTCTAAAATGAAAGCTTAAAGCCTACAAAAAGTCATTGATTATGTTTCAACTCTCTCTATGTTCGAAGTTCTCACATTGTGTATCTTATAATTTTCATTATCTTGATGAATTGGGTTGCACTGTTTCGTCTTTACTTTGGAAACAAAGTGTTTTTTCTTAGTAAACTTTAAAGGAAAATGTCACTAATTAACTAGAAGCATATTCTTTCATGCTCGTGTCATGCTTTAGAGAAAATATTATCTTTTTTATGCATGAAAAATTCATTTTATTATATTTAACTTCAACAAATAAATGATACTTAATTGCTCATATTGTATGAAGAAGCAGATGCAGTCAGGATAAACAATTGCCTATTTGTTTGATGAAAAGTTCACTCTGATGCAGGAGTTTTCTATGCTCTCACTCGGATCAATGATTCAGAAAGCTGTAAGGGTGTCAAGATGAGGGTCTTGACAGGCAAGTGGTTTTACAGTATTGATTAGCTCGTCCTAATATGCAAGTGGTCTCCAAAAGATGGTCATATTGGCCGGCGATTTCCAAGAACCACGCAGCAAGCAGATGGTGGTGATGGTGGTAGCTACATCGCTGTGTGTTTTAGCTTTAGTTGTTGTGTTTCTGGGTTTTTGTTGGAGTTCTTGTTATGTTTTCTTTATGTAAGGTCTGTTTGCAAAATTTCTGATGAGCAGTTTCTGTATCGTATTGGAATGTTTTGTTTTGAGCTGTTGGAATATCGCAAGACATCCTATAATGTAACTCTAATATAAGTATATGCTATGGCTGGGGTCTTTCCTCCCTCCCTCTGTATCTCCACAAAAAGAAAAAGGAAGGAAAGAAAGCAGGAAAGAAAACAAAGATGGAACAGAGTCATGAATGGTTTCTTTGGACTAGTTATCAATATTGTGGAGACAAAAGTTTTGATATAAAACAGAACATAAGTGTTATTGTTTATCCGTCAAATTAACTAACGTCCACTTTATATTCTCAAACAAAGAATGAGGATTTTGGTTCAGGTTGAGATCGGTCTACAAAAGATTGCCAGAAGGGACGATAAAACAATGGAATGAGGGGACTGGTCTCATTTGAAGCTCAGTGATTTAAACGCAATTCATGGATAGAATTGAATACAAATTTCACATTTATAAATGCATGAAGTCACAGATTCAACTATTAAGTAGAATTCAGTACGCTATCAATTTGAATGTAATTGAATGACTTTTTAATCTAATGAAATACCAAAAGTATATATAAACAAATCAATTATGAAAAAGCAAACTAATGTAAAACTTACTGACGACAAAAACTATGCTAACAGAAAGCAAGCATAAAAACTATGTACTGAACACAGAGCTACTAATGTAAAACAAACTAATCCATCCATACGTGAGCTTCAAAAAGGAGCTTATTCTGCGTGATGGATAATTTCTTAGAGGTCCTTTTGGTATTGCTTTCCCTAAGCAGTGCTAAGGGAGAGAGAAGGTTTGGCCTCAATTTGGCTACTGTCACCCAATTTCTCGGGAGGCAAAAAATGAGGTCCAACCTAAAGGAGTTGGTCATTTCATCAGAGAGTTTTGAGTCCTAAAGGAACTGGAGATTGAAGAAAAACATTATCAGCCCTCAATTCTCTATCTTTCAATGTAACCTACAGATTGAAGGAAATCATTTTGTTATGATGTTTTAATAATAGTTATATTAATCTAGATTAAATTGCACATGTATTCCTTGTCTTCCTTTAAGACTACCTCATGGCTTGTTTTGGTACCGTAAGATACCCTTCCTCTTTTTAGAGAGCTTTGGCTAGGTGAGCGTGAGAGGTTCGCTTCTAAGGATAGGAGGATATGGCTGTTGCGGCTCTATGTTAGTCTGCAGTGGCAGTGGCAGAGATAGAAATTCTAATAAGAGGGGACGAAAAAATAGTACATTGAATAAATAATTTAGAAAATTAAAATAAGGAAAAAGAATAATCGGATGTAAGAACGAGTTACAAAAAGTGTCAATTATTTTTCATATTCTGAACATATTTTATGGCTAAATCATTACTGTTGGAATTTACGCTAGAAATAGAGATTGTAAATACCTTTCAATGAGAAAATTAAAAAAAAACAAAGGAAAATTAAATTTTACCTACCATACAAAATAATATATAAAAATTGATGGTTCATATTGCAAATTTCTTGGAATAAAAATCTCATAAGCAAATCATTATCTTGAAAATTTAAAGTTTTTTTATTGTGAAGATAAATCTGCCTATTGTTTCATCCAAAGCTAAAAAGAGTTTGGAAAACATAGATATAACGTTAAAATACAGTTATAATACAACTATTTTATTATTTTGGATTAAAATTAAGTATAGTAAGGTCAATAAAATAGTATAACAAAGCTCCAAAAGTTTGGACTTATGCTAAGATCTTCTAGATTTTAGAGAAGGGGAAAGAAGAATAGAAAAATTACTAGGTTGAAATGGTTTTCCTGAGAAAAATAACATTAACCAAGTCCAGTGTAAATGTTTTAGCATTTAAATACCAAATTAGTCTGATTAGATAAAATGTAAAGAGAATAATATTAAATGAAAACTTTCTTTAAATACCTCAGCTGTAGGATTAGTAATTAGTTTAGTTAGGTAACAAATTAAAATTCATTATAAAAAGAAGGGATAATGACATAACAGTCCCAATTTTTTCACCCAAAAACAAAATAAGTAGGTTGCTTGTGTGCTCAATTTGGGTACTTCCCAACCCAAGGCAAAAATGAGGGATGAAGCAAATGACACAAGTTCTTGTATGATTTTGCATCTCCCCCCGGCCCCGTTTGCTGCCTTGGGATGATGGAAAGAATCCAAAATAGTAACCCAAATGGGTACATGTAAGAGTAATCTCTCTCCATACTATCAACTACGAACCTATAGGCCCTCCTAATGGGCACGCTCACAGCTCTCTTTTGCATATGTCCAAATCATTTCAACTAGTTTTTTCTCCCTCCTTCCCTCCCTCACCCTAGTGCCTTTGACCTATGAGCTCAACTTTTTTTTGCTCCCTGTGACAATATAAATATATTATCCTCAACCCTCATTGTAACTTCGAAGTTTTTGGTTTAGTGGTAGGGCCTTTATCAGAACAACCAAAGTTCAATTTCCATCGGACACACATTTAAAAGCGAATTAAAAAAAATGTCACACGAAAGCCCAGCTTCCGCTCATAAAAAAGGCGCTCGACCTATGTGCCGTGTTATAATATAAATATATTACCCTCAACCCTCAACGCATTCACTTTAGTATGTTGACGACCAACCAAAGCTATAGCAAATGAATTTGGATCTAAGCCGTTAGATTTTGTGCTTTGGACTATGCATCAGGCGCAGTACCGATTCATGTTCTGGTACCAAATTAATAGACTAAAGAGTTATATTGAATAAATAAAATAAGAAAATATAACAAAAGAGGTAGAAAAGAAATTGCTTCAAGGGGATCAAAACTCCAAATCCAAAACCAAACTGGTGCAAGACTTTTTGTAGTTTCAATTCTCTGCCATGTGGCAACTATAATCCTACTTGTAGTTGACGTACTGACATCTGTTAGGAATTATAACTGGAATACGTCGTGAATGTAGACGAAACTTCAAAAATCAAAGAATGGACGAGCACAAGGAGCTGTGCACATTATCAGTCGATTAATATTGGGTATAGACGCCTAATCATATAGATTAGTCGACTTATACATTGTATAGTCGACTAGGTTGGCCAACAGAGAGTTGAGTTCTCGAATTTTGTCAAAGTAGTCGACTAGTATTTGGGCCAGTCGACTAATACATGGTATTAGTCGACTAATACCCTGGCCTAGTCGACTAATGGCGGGTCTGACAGCTTCTTTTTCTGGATTTTTTTCTAGTTCAAGTTAGATTCGAGTTTCTTTTATTCTGAGGCGGTGATTGTTCGTATTGATGAAGTTTGTTTAGGACTAAGAGAGTT